>NW_004624783.1:81773-306444 GCF_000247695.1 Heterocephalus glaber | reverse complement strand
AAATTTTTTTTTTTGGTGCTGAGGATCAAACTCAGGACCTTGCACTTGTAAGGCAGGCACGGTGCCACTGAGCTAAATCCCTGGCCCTTGTCTGTCTATATTTTAAAAACACTTTAATTAGGAAGGAATTTTGCAAATGGCCATGCTAGGTCCCCCTGTCAGCAGAGCCCAAGCTTCTCTTGCTTTTGACTCAAGCGCAGGCCCCCATGGCCTTCAGAAATGCCTGTGGCACCCACATGATGGTACTTACAAGTAGATGCTGGACTCATTGCCTCCCATGTCTGGAGACTGCAGCTTCTGCACAAGGATGACAATGATGCCAATGAAAAGCACAAAGTTAACCTGAGGAGCAAAGAAAAAGCAGAAAAAGTTAACTGGGTCAAAGATGTGGCATATCCCTGCCTCTGCACATACTACTACTCCCCAGCAGGACCCTCTCACAGCTTCTTAGTCAAGATCACACAGATTTCTAATCCAAGAACTCCAGGGCATCTCCCCAGCCTCCCACAGTGTCAGTGAAAGGAAGGAAAGGGTAGAGAAATGAAATTTCCTAAAAGTGCTATGAAACAGGGAAGAATATCATGAGCAAGGCAGGAAAATGAACAACTTCTGGAAGAGAAAGGGAAAGTAGGATGAGGGGGATGGAAAAACTGCAACTCAAAAGACAGAAGAGGCAACTGCAGAGCTGAGAGCTGTTCTCTGGAGAAACTCCAAGTTCAGAGCCATGGGATCTGGAGAAGCAGCATGGACACCAGAGCAGTGCTAATTATGGGTGGCCTGGGAACAGAAAGAGTAGCATGTGCCTCTGGATAAAGATCAGTGACAAAGGCTTTCTAAACAAGGTGAGAAAGGAGGAGGAAGGGGAGCCAGAGGGCTGCTCAGGGATGTCCTTGGGATGTCACCAAAGTACCCCGTGAAGAAAAACAATAGCCTAAAACCAATCCATTAAAAATAATACTTGCTGAAAAATAACTAAGCATTCAAATCAAAAGTTAGAAAAAAGGATGGGGATTTAGCTCAGTGATGCCATGCCTACCTTGCAAGGGCAAGGTCTTGAGTTTGATGGCTGTTACCAGAAAAAAAAAAGTTAGAGAAAGAGCACCACAAATTTAATCTAATTTATACAAGAAGAGAATTAATGGAGATCAAAAACTCTGAAGAGGAATTGGAAAAATAGGAGATTTGATCAATAAAAATAAAATTATATTTTTGTGTTTATTTTGTTTGTTTTTACAGATCAGTTAGAATGAGAAAGTATACTCTTTATTCTGTCTTGTTCTCTGCTACATGGCTAGTGTCTAATCAGTGTCTGGAATTAGCACAGCAAATATTGTTCACTCCATGTGCTAGTCAATTCAAAAGAAGAAAATATAATTAAATAAATTTAGGGGTGAGAAAGAGGACAAAATATGTACAAATTATTTCAAGCCATGAGAGAGCATCAAAGAAAATGATAAAAATTAACAAAAACAACTGCAGGAGAAAGAGAAAATCTAAGTAATAACCTCAGAAGAAATTTTAAAAGTAGATAAAGGTGGAAATTAGTTAAAAAGCATCAGGTCCAGATAATTTTATGAACATCTAAGGAAGATATCATTTACATGCTACTTAATAGATTCGAAGCAAACAAAAGGAAACTCCCTTAGATTACCCATGCTGCTAATAAAATTCTGGTCCCAAAACCAGATAAAGACAGAAAACAGACACAAACACACAGATCATAAGAGCACAGAATATATGAAAAGCAATGCAAAAGCTTTAAACAAAATATTAACACAGAATTTAGCAGTGCATCAAGGAATAAACAGAGAATGGTCACAAAGATTCAATACTACAAATGCAAAAAAAAAAATCTACTAGTAGTCATTAAAACAATAAGCTTCCACCATTTCCTATAGGACTGCCAACAGTTTCATAATTGAAACATCAAAAGAGCCATTGGAAGTACTGGAAATGAACACTCGTAGAGGGCAATTTTCCAGCCACAGAAATGTCAAACGTACACATCCTTTGTCCCAGAAATCCCACTTCTGGTGATTTATTTTAGAAATATGTTCATACATGCTTAAGCTAGGCACAAATATATTCCTTGTAGCACTGTTTATAATGAAATAAAAGTGGAATACTATGTCCATCACTAAAGAAAGGTATGATCACTCCAATAACTGTCTCCAAAACACAATTGATAAAATTCAATACCCATGCTTGATTTTTTAAAAAATACATACTAAAGCCAGGAAGAACTTTCCCAATCCAATGCAGGATCACTGCCCAGAGCTAGAGCAAACAGCAACCTCAACAAAAACAAGAAAGAGACAAATACTGCAAGGAAGAGACAAATACAGCAAGAACTATTTTCATTTGCAGATTACATAATTTTCTACCTAGAAAATCCATTAGAATCAATGAAAAGGGTTATAAACTCGTAAGAGAGTTCAGAAATGTAACTAAGCAAAGAAAAAATACACAAAAATCAACACCATCCCAATACAACACCAGTAACTCATCTGAAAATATAATGGTAGGAGTCCTAAACTGAATAAAAGCCCAAACTGGAAAACACCTTAATATAACAAGAACAAAGATAAACACTAAAAGAGTTCACCTAAAAAAGAAAAAAACAAAAAAAAAGAGTTCACCTAAATGGCTCCATGAGAGACTGAATAAATAGAGAATAATGCCATGCTCTTGGAGAGGAAGGCTCAAACTTTTAAGAAAATTGGTTCTCCTCCAAAGTAGTCTATAAATTCAATGCAATGTCTACATAAATTTCAACCAGACTTTTTAAAAAATTTGCAACTTGCCAAAGGTATTCAAAATCCACTCAAAGAGTAAATAGGCAAAAAACTTTTACAGGGAATAAAAGGAAAAGAAATTTGCATATCATATATCAAACCATGTTACAAGGTTACCATCAATGCACTATCTGCCATGGGAATAGACAAATAAATTAATAACATAAAAGTGAAAGTCTGAAACCAAATGCAAGTATATCAAGTGTTTATAATAAAATAACATTTCAACATAGTGGAGAAAGGATTCAATAAAAAGGACTGAGAATGTGGAATGTACATCCTTGAAAAATAAAATTAGGTGAAATTAAATATCACTTCGGGCCAGATTAAAAAAAATAAATTTTAGTCAGATGAAAGGTGTACATGTAATAATCTAATCCACAAGTGTCTTAAAATAATTAAAAAGAATATTTTTGCATCTTAGGTTGGGAAAGGCCTCCATACACAAGAAATGAGGCACAGAATTCATAAAGACAAAGTCTGCTGGTTATGCTGTCTTGGCAATGCAACATGTATAACATATGCAGTGTTACTGTCCTTCAAATAGTAAGAAAGTCAACTTGCTAAAAACTGGGCAGGGGAAATAAACAAGGATATGCAGAATAAAAATAAATTGTCAGTAAGTGTGCAGAAAAGACTGCTCAGTCACACTAGCACCATGGAGAAATGAGCTATCACTACACTCCTTAGGAATGTGCAATATATCAATGATTGACATTATGAGTGCAGACAATGATATGGGGGAAACCAGCCTTCCTTCCAAGGGAAGTATGAATTGCTGAAGGGTTTTTTGCAACATAATGTGGAATCGGAAAGTTTAAATGAATACTCTTTTGATGCAATGCCACCATGTAAAGAAATATTTGCAAATGCCTGAAATTATGCACAAAACAATTCCCAGAGGTAACTTTTATAATGAGGAAAAATAGAATAAGATACAGGCCCTACTGTAGAGGAATAGCTACCTAATTTGTGCATCCATGTTCCAGAACATAATGCAGCCATGACAAAGAAGAAAGCCAATTTGTGTGGGCCCCTTTCACTTCCCCTCCTGTGTGCCCTTCAGCCCAGGTAGCTTCCCTTTCTCTTTGTCCCAAGGACACTCACCATTATAGAGCCAACCACTGGGCCTTTGATGACCCACCACAGAGCCGTGCTGTCGTTCATTTCCCAGCAGCTAAAAGATGGGCAGACAGAGAAAAGAGAGATCATGTCCACGGACCCCTGCAGGACACTGCCCCAGCTAGCTGGAAGCCAGTCACTGTCTCCTCCTGCAGCTCCCGGGGAGGAGCTAGCTGAAAGGAGAGCTGTCTGGCGCCTGTGGATGCCAGGCTCTGGTTATAAAAATGGGGTTACTCTTAGGCACCTGGGAAAGGGCCATATATCCCTTTTAGATCCAGGGCTCTTTGGGTGTGACATCACCCTCAATATTCTTTCACCCCCTGGAAAAGGAAAATACTCATAGCTAGGCCCAGAAGCATAGAGGACTCAGAAACCTTGCGCATTCCCTTGTGATTCTGGGTAGAGACACTGCTGATATGCATGGGGCCAGGGCTCAGTGGTGCCCAGGGCTGGGACAGTTGCTTGGTGGAGGTCACATGAAGACAGGTGGTCCCTGAGAAGCCACCTGTAAGAATTCACTCTGTATTTGAGCTCTGCCTCTTAGGCATGTACTCACCCTGTGTCATCAAAGTAGAGCCTCAGCACAGCCCACACCATCACACACACGGTTGGGGTCCCTGAGAGAGCAAGAAAAGGCCCATGATAAGAGGAAAACCCGTCCACTCAGCGCCTCAGTCCCTGGGGACCCTTACTGTCCCTCACACCCTGGCTTTCTAGGACTCTTCATTTCCCTCAGAACTGAGGTATCTTGTCTCTTGGGAAGGGAGTCCTGGGCTTAACTTCTCCCTCAGACAGTGGGCTTCCCACAGGCAGGAAGGGCAAGAAAGGGCCCAAGAAAGGGCAGTTAGTCATCAGCCTAGGGCAGGGCTCCCTCCTCACTTCCACTCTCTGAAGGCACAACCCAGGACACACCTGACCATGAGGCCTGAGCCCCACCAAGCACAGCCAGAGACCTACCCCAGCCAATAATGATGTACCAGTAGAAGTATCTTCTCTCAGGGAAGAAGGTCTCCACCAGCAGTGTGAAGAGGTACAGGCCCTCGATAAACAGCCAGAAGTAGTTGGACACGACGCAGTAGTGAAAGAAAACCATGACGGCCTTGCATTCCACCTACAGGGAGTCCCCATGGTCAGGAAGTTTCAGCTTCTCTGGCCCCCAGAAAAGTCCCAAAATCCAGCCCCATGGGACCAGTCCTGAGGTCCTTGAGCACTGGCAAGCCTGGGCTCACATATCTCAAGGAGCTAAGGGAGAGGACTTCCTGGATTAAGAAGATGAAAACAGCAGCATCCTGTGACTGTGTTGAAGCTGCCCAGGTAGACAAGCGGTATGCGGGGAAAGGACTGTGGGCAGCACAGGGCCACCAGGCTGGCCTTCCCGTTCTTCTTTTCTCTCCTCACTCCATCGGGGAAGGGGAAGAAAGAAGCAGTCAGATAGCTCTGTAGGACGCTCCCTGTGAAATGAGGATTTGGAAATCTCTCCGGCAGGGAGGATACAGAGCCTGGCCCCCAGGAATCTTTTTTCACAGAAACCTTCCACACACACGGTCCCAGTCAAGGTCTGGACACTAGATTCCCCTTCCGTCCCATTCCATCAAAACTCAGCTTCCACTGCCTACATATTACCCCCTCCAAACCCAGGCTTGGAGAGGCCACTCAGCTCCTGGGCTCTAGCACTGCTGGTTAAATAACGGAGAGCCTGGCAAGCCCTCTCTGAACCTCATTTTCTTTTTCAGTCAAGTAGGACCTGGCATTTCTGCTCAATCTTCCTCAAGCGCTCTACCAGGTACAAGGCCCAGGCCAAGGGTTTGCACACATTCTGGCTGCTGGAAGTGCTGCCACACACTGGCTACTAGGAACTGTATGGCAATTCCAGGACTCTGTGGATGGAGTCAATGCCTTCCCCTACAGGAGCACACTTCTCTGTGAGGTGTCAGGTATGTGTGGGGGTGACCCTGAGGTGGTGGTGTGGGGTTCCCAGGGCTCACTCACAGTAGAGATGAAGCAGTGGTTGTTGTCCTGCTCAGCGTACAAGATCCAGTCTTTGATGAAGACCGAGATGGCCCTCAGCATGAAGGACACGAAGAGGTTCATGTGGATGAAGTTGCGGGTACAGTGCAGCTTCCTACATGAGCAGGTCAGGGAGCGGGTAGCCTTGAACCCAAAGCACTCATACCCTCCAGGTTTCTCTGGGCCTTCTCACTGGCTTTGTCCCAATGGGGGCCCAGCCAGGCCAACCCCTCTCCCACCTACCTAACCCTTACTGACTTCCAGGCCCCTGTATCTGATCCCCCGACTCCATATGCAGACATGGCTTTCTCTGTCCTCTCTCTACCCAGACCAGGAGTATAAAAGCAAGCAGGGTAGGTCTCCGGCCTGCTGGGTGGCCGTGGACAGCCCGGTGCCCTCTGTAGGGATCGGTTTCTATCTGCTGTGCTACAGGTTGGTGAATCCCTTCCAAGTGACTTTCCAGGGCTGACAACCAAGGAGGGGGTGAGGCTTTGAGCTGCAATGGGTTGCACCAGCTCAGAGGTTGCTGGGGTCTTACCGGAAGCGGCACAGGATGACCATAGCTGTGGTGAGAGTGACCAGGGAGGTGCTGTAACCAACCGTGTAGAGGGCCTTCACTGATAAGTAGTAATAATCCTGGAGTAGGGCACAGAGCACAGGGCATGCTGGACTCTCCATGAGGCCTAACACTGGCCCCTGGGCCTGAGCTCTTCCAGGCAGGACTTGGCCCACTGGACCCAGCTCCTCCTCGTCTTCTCCTAGCAATCTCACCTCCCACTGCCTCTTTACTCCTGGCTAAGTGTCTCACTCCCTTCTGTACTCCCACTCTGCATATGCTCATTAAATGTCTATTGAAGGAATAGCATTGACCATTCAGAACAGAAAGAAGCCTTAGCCTGGAGAAGGGTCCAGGAAGCTCCTGCTGGGCCCACCATTAACCCTCTATTGCTGGGTCATAGGAAAGCCAGCATTCTAGAAGTGGCAGCCAGGGTCAGCCTGAGGCAGTGAGTGGACATCTTGCCTTCATGTGCACAGGCTTGGGTATACAGCTGGTACTTCAGAGTAATGCCTAGATCCTGAGTTCCCTAGCCCTGCCCACCACCACTAGGGTGAAGGGCAGGCACTCACCTGGTCTTCAGGCTCAGTTTCATTCTCATAAAATCCACATGCATCAAAGTAATGAGGAAAGGGCTCAGACCAGCCTTCTTCGGTGCAGTTCCGGCTCACCAAGCCCTTATCTACCATGAAAGAAAACTTGATGAAGAGCAGAAATGGCCACAAGGGCCCTGAATTCATATGCAAAAGTGGGAAGTCATGGAAGCCATTGCCCACCTGAGAAGGAAGGACAGCTTAGCCTTCACCAAGAAGCAGGGGTGGGTGTAGCAAGGGGCAGGCTGATCTCTAAACCAAAGGGAAGAGAACTGAGCCTGCCAAAGCCAGTACTTCTGCATCCTTCCCTGGGAATATTCCCATGAGTGCTCTCTGAAATAGTCACAGCCCCTTTCTTGGACCTTGGGTCAGCACTTCTCAGAAGTCCATATGCAAGGCCAGGGATTTAGCTGGAGCCACCACCTGCCTCACAAGTGCAAGGTCCTGACTTCAATCCCCGGTACCAAAAAAAAAAGTCAATGTACAGAAAAACACCCCAAGACTGATCACAAATACAGATTCCAGGGCCCTCATCCCCAGCTCCAGGGATTTCTAATAGGACATCTGTGCCCAACTGCCTCGAGTGACCATGAGGTGACAGTCTTTGGCACACCTGGAGGACAGTCATAGGAGGTACTTGAATTTGCAGCTCTGAGACTCCTAGCAGCTGGGACATTTCACACCAAAGGGCCACCTGGCTTGCTTCTTAATTAATAAGGACCAAACCTCTGCCAACCTAGCAATGGACCTTATTAAGATATATATTAGGGCCGGGGATTTAGCTCAGTGGTTCTGGCGCCTGCCTCAAAAGCGCAAGGACCTGAGTTCGATCCCTGGTACCAAAAAAATAAAAAGATGACTGTTAAGGTTTTTTGTTTTGTTTTATTTTTGTTTTTTGGTACCGGGGATCGAACTCAGGACCTTGCACTTGTGAGGCAGGCATGGGGCCAGTGAGCTAAATCCCCAGCCTGATGTTTAGGTTTTTTAAAAAATGTCTGCTTTTAAGTATTTGGTGGTCTGTTTCCTGTCGCTAATGTGCTTTAATTTTCTTTTAATCGACTTTAAGGTCATTTTGTGGGATCCCCGAGAGGACAAGGTCAGCCACAGTAATTGAAAGAGTCATTTTTAGGTGGCAAAGGAGAACTGGGGCTGATTTAGCCTCCAATGAACGTGCGTTTCATCCCCCCTCACCCAGTGGTGTGTAAGGAAGGGCCACGGATGTCCAGGGAAGGGGAGAGCTCCAGCAGCCCCCCTTCTTCCAGCCAGTGCTTGAGCATTCCCCGGATGGACACCTGTCCCCAGCCTGGCTTCCAATAAGCCACCTGGTCTCTTATGACACATGGGTTAATTCTTTCAGGGACTAAGAAATTGTGTAACAAAAAATGTCTACAGAAAAGGGGCTCTGGGCACACACTGTGTGACCAGGGCTGCCTCTGAAGAGCTCAGAAAGGAGGCTAAGGGGACAGTGGGTCGGGGAGACACAAAGCAGAAGGCAGAGGCCAAGCAGGGAAGCCCGGTGCCTGTCCAACCTGCACCCTCGTGGGCTGAGCAGGAAGATCGAAGGCCAAGCTCTTTGGCCAGGAGTCAGAAACGTATTTCCCGGGGCCTGGGGAAGAAGAAAAGGGGGGACCCTGGCGAAAGGAGAGTTCTGTCTGAGTGGGGAGACTGGCCGCCACTTCTCCAACGCAAGCGCTGTGGTGCAGGCTAAGGAGGAGCCGTGGCCAGCCCTGGGGCCGCAGAAGAGTGCAACTGTGTCCCATAGCTCCGTGCCAAGCCAGCCCTTTTCCAGAAAATCCCTCCCAGGCTGCCATGGCGACCTCCTTCCAAGTTCCTCTGAACACTTCTTCAGAAAGCCCAAAAATCCCAGCAGAAAGAGCATCTTGGCCAAGTCCCACCCCTCCCCCCCAGCCTCATTTCCTCTCTACTTTGCCCACTTCAGGGTGGTGGGAAGAGGAAAGAGAAGCTGCTTTAAAAAACAATTTTTTAAAAAATGTCCTGGAAGAAAAATAAAACATTTCCTTTCTTTTATTTTCTTTATCATACAGTGTAGACTCAGAAAAGCATAAACCTTTTTGTTCCAAAACTATTCTGCGAGTATTGTTAAAATCTCCAGGAGATGGAGTGCTCTCCAGATTGTCAAACCCCACAGTGACGATGCCTACTTCACCAGGCTGATTTGCCCCAGCAACTTCACAGGAGCACAGAATTTTAGGGCAGTGGCTCCTAGATGGGGCCATTGCATCACCTAGGAGACCAGCTAGCAATGCACATGCTCAGGCCCTGTCCCTGGACCTATAAATCAGAGACCCCAGGAGCAAGGTCTGTATTTCAGAATCTGAATTTCAACAACCTGGATGTAACTGTAATGCACAATTAAAGTCTGAGAACCTCTGTTCTCTGTGACCAAGATCAAAACTATCAGGAACCATCTAATCCAGGGATCTTGGAATCCATGAAGAGGCTTCTAGAGATATGTGGCTCCCCAGTATGTGTGTACAGGTTGTGTGCTTAAGTGCAATTTTCCATTAGACAACCATAACTACACCAGAGAAGTGGCCACCCAGAGACCACACACCCACAGAGGGCCAAGCCCAGCCAGAAGTGGGGTCTCAGAGTGCCCAGGGCAGCAAATGCAGCTCTCACCAGCCTTTGCCTGAGAGAACCAAAGAGCTACTATCAGAGAAATCAAGCTGTCTTGCAAAACACGGATGTGAGCAGGGCTCAAATGCATGGTCATTGACTTGCCACGTCACCCACTGTTTACCGCCAAGGCCAAGGCTGTTCCTGGTCCCCGAGGACTGGGGTGGGATCAAGAAACTGCATCACACAGCAGCCACACACCTTTCTGCACCTTCTAACTAACACCACCCTGGCTGGGTTTGTGTCTCTGGGATATCCAGGATGGCCTGCGACTCAGTCCTCACCGAACCCTGAGGGAACAGGAAGGAGGCTCTAAGCAGGATGGGAGGGCATGGGAAAGGGCAAGGAACAGCGACGGGGATGCCACGCTGGGGTTTCTTCCCTGCAGCTCAACTCCAACATGGCCCCCAAACCTGCTCTCCCAAAGGGAACCCAGAACTCCCAACACTTCATCCTCAGACCTTTCTCTCCCTCCTTACTCTTTATTCCCACTTCCACTCTTTTCCTATGCCAAAATTCCATGGTAGCCTAGCAATGAACTCCATTTTTGCTCTTCTTGTCAAAATCCTGTTTCCAAGAAGACATGCCACCCCTCCAGGAAGCCTCCCTGACCCTTCAATGCTCGGCCTGCCTGCTGCAGGTATTGTCCCTTCGGCCCTCTTGCTCACTGTGCATCCCAGCCTGTCAGCCACCGGAGATGCACAGAACTGTGCAGATCACACACAGGCGCAGGCCCATGTGTAAGCGCGTGCGTGAGCCTATGAACACGCGTAGGCTCATTTCCTAACCCCTCTAGCCCCTCCACAGCTGAGCTCCATCCTCCTGAACAAGTTCAAAAAGGCCTTGAACTCAAGGGCTGTGTCCTCCATCTTCCTGCGCCCCCACTTCCATGATAGTCACTGTACCCCCACCCCATCCTGATCCCCGCAGCCAGAGTCAGGATCTCCTGAAGCTGGGCTCCTGCTGGATAGACAGATGGACAGCAGTCTGTCCTCACCAAGGTTCCTCTTACCGGTGTTTTCTGTCTCCCAGACTGCAGCAGAAAAAGAGAGAAATGCAGAGATGAGCAAAGGTTGAAGTCGGGGTCTGCTCTTACTGACTACTTCATCGTCCTCCCCACCCCAAATACTGGACATAGCTCTTGTGGGAGTGGGGAGAAAACACGAGGCCTACAAGCTGAGGGCCACTCAGCAAGGCGCATTCTGCCTCCACCTCCAGAATAGAAATGCACAGAGGCCCCTGGAAGGAGAAAGGTCAGAGCTCCTTCATCTCCAGCTTCCAACACCCTGTGCAGCCACCACAACCACCCAGCTTCCCAGGAACCACACGGAAAGTGAGGAACGTCATTCTCTCCCTTCTGAGTGGGACTGCAAGTCTCACCCATCAAGCCTTGTGAACAGAGGTGCTAGGAGGCCCTGCCCTAATGAGCCGCTAAGAACCAGGTGTAAATAGCACATTCCTGGGGCCTCTGCCAGAAGGAGGAGGCTGGAGCAAAGTGGAGCTTACGGAAATCTCCTTTACTGTTGATTCATTTTGCCTTTGTGGCTGCTGTTGTTGGAAGAAATTGTTTTTGCCTGGAATCTGACCTAGAGTAGATGTTCAATAAACTCTAAATAAATGACTGAATGAAAGCAATACACTCATGGAGGAAGTGATTAAGTTGGTTTCTAAAGGGATGAATGAGGAATCAGGCTGAATCACAGACCACCAACTGTGCCTGAGGAGGGGGAGCACTAACTGTAACTCTCACTGCAGTGCTCCCAGCCTCCACTTCTGAATCCCCTCAGGCCTGCTCTAGGTCCTTCCTAGCCTGGAAGCCCTTAGGATGGGAGACCTCAGCTGCTTCCCTCCTTCCATGCTGCCAGGAGACCTGGAGGTGGGAGGGATGCGGGGAGGAGCCAAGCTGGGTATGTGGTTTATCTACCTTCCCTAGTCTTGGGACTGGGGCCACAAACAGGAGCCTGGGACCCCAACCATGCTACTATCTGTCAATGTGCCACCTCTAAGCCTCCACCTTGGGTGGTGGCAAAGTTGTTGGAGTTTAGGGTCTGAAAGCCAGTTTGCCTCTGCCTTTTGGTCAAGACATGGCTCTGTTTCCCCCACCCCCCAGCCTAAGTGGGACCCTAAGGGCTTCATGCCTATAGGCAGAGCATTTTTTTTTTTTTTTTTGCTTAGTCTTTTCTGGCTAAGCCCACACCCTCATTCCTGTATCACAGACCTCAGCCATGCTGCCTGCCCCACAGGCTCCTAGATGGGACCGCTGGATCTCTCCATAGCACTTCAATGGCCCCCACAGATCTTGAACACAGACAGGCCCAACACAGCTCCTTCTGAAGCCCACTCGCCCAGCTCTCCCTGGCAGGGAGGGCGCCATCATACACCTGCCCCCCAGCCAACCTCTGCAAGCTGTGGACAACACTGGTTCCTGTGAGTCCAGCGGAAGCCCAGGAGCCTGAGTGCATAGGCCCCCACTCCTCCTCTCCTGTGCCCTTACAGTTTAAGTAGCAAACAGATGTGCCAGCCACTGTGCAGCCTGGGCTCTGTGCCCACATCACGAGGTTTGTGAACATGGATGTGGGTGAGCACTGGATAGTGGCTGCACTCACACTTCTGTTCTGCCTGAGAGTGTCTAATTCCATGCCCCATCCATGTGTTCCTTGGGCCTCTGAGAAACTCTGTGACACTGCTGAAATGTTAGCTGATGTTTACTACCGGCCACTCAAAATGTGCCAAATCCTAAGCGAAGTGACATTTATACACATGACCTCATGTTATCCTCACAGACACCCCGGGAGGGAACCACCAAGCTACATTTCCATCTGACGGACCAGGGACTTGGGTGGAAGAGATAACTACCTTGCTCCAGGTCCCTAGGAAGGAAAGTGATAGAGCGGGGATCAACGCTGGCCTGGGAGCCCAGCCTGCCCCCATCCTGGAGCACCAGGCACTAGGTGTCAGGTCAGAGCAACGCCGTGCCCATACACAAGTGGAATGGTCGGTGATGTCACCCCCTACACCAGCAAGCAGCTCAGGAAAAGGGACTAGGTGCCCACCCATGGAGCAGCCTGATCCTTGGTCCCTGGCTCCTGGGAAGACAACAGGCTAGACCAGCATGCCCTGTACCGGTTCTGGGCTATACCCACCTTGGTCTGGGTTGAAGATCTGGAAGAGTTCAGGGCAGCTGACCTCAACAACCTCACCCACACGGGCCGGCTTCCAGCATGTGATGTTGTCCCACATGCCGGGGCACCCTGGGGGGAAGAGAACCATGGTGAGCACGGGGCCTGGCTCCACACAGAAACTACACATGACACACACTGCGAACCACACATGCCAGCCCCCTCCAGAGGCCAGAATGTTTCACGAGGAGGGAAGGCAAGGCTTCTTGTCTGAGGGAGGCTCACTCCCATACATCCAGGTCCCTCAAAGAGAAGGTAGGCACAAGCCACTGCAGATAGCACTAGGTTAGGGAGGGAGCCTCACCTGATTTTACAGTGGCTGCTCTGGGACCGTGGGGAGGGCAGAAACACTCAGCCAGGGCAGGATCCCTGAGAGTGAGATGCCATGGATTCCCTCCACCCACCGTGCCTCAGCTCCTCTCCTCTTCTCCCTCTCTCCCAGTGGCCTCCATCACCTCCACTCAGTCTGGCCTCAGATCCATCTCCTCAGCTGGCTTCTCCCCTCCCTGGATAGGGACAGGGCTGGGACTGGTTGCCCTAAGGCTGCTGCCTGGAGCAAGCAGTTGGTACAGTGCTGGCACTTGGAGGAGGACCACAAATCCATCGGATGGGAAGAGAGGAAGCCATCCAGGGAAGCCTGTGCTGCCAAGTCTGGAACTGTGAAAGGACATGGGGTGGCAGAGACCACTAAGAAGGCCAGCTCAGTGTCCCAGGGATCGAGCTGAGGGAGAGGAAGGGAAGAATGCACTGAGAGGCTTTGAGATTCATTTGGATTTGATGACTTCCTGGACCTGAGCTGTGAGGAAGAGGAAGATGCCAAGCTTGATGCGCAAATATTCAGATCTGGGGGCTCAGTGACCCCTTGATTCCTCTATCTGCTATGCACTCGCTCCTTCTGGCTGCTGCCAGCCCCCTGTTCATCCAGCTGTCCTTCCTCCTCATGGAACCAATTCTCATCAAGGTCAACAGTGGCTTCTTTGCTGCCAAGTCCAAGGAGCAATTTCAGCCATGCTGGCTTCTGCCTGCCCCACTGAGGGAACGGAGATGCACGTGGCTGCCCTGCCCTGGGCCAGCTTGGATGAGTTAGCAGAGCTACCTGAGGCCACAGTCCTCAGTTCCCAGCCCTTCCTCAGGGCTGAGCATATTGCCAGTGACCTCTAGACATCCCTGCCTTGAGGGACCCAAGACAGTTCAAATGCAGCAGCTGCCTCAGCCTAGCTAGAAGCCCAGGCCACCCTTGCTCCACCACCTTCTCCTCCATGCTCCACATCCAGCTCTGCTGGTTCACCCTCCAGATATTTGTAGAATCCATTCCCCTTTACTGGGACAGTAGTTATAGCCCCCTCAGAGGTCTCCTCCCGCCAGTCCACTCACCTTAGGACCCTAACTTTTCAAAAGGAGTATGTGCTGGGTCATATACCTGACCACAACTAAGAGCTTTCATTGTCTTAGCACCCCGATTACTTGGCATGGCACCTTAACAAGGGTACTTCAGCACCTGCTCACTACCCAGCCTACACCACTCCTCCTTTTCACTCTAGCCCAGGGGAGTGGCGGGAGAGTTCACTCAGGGACAGGGCGCAGAGTGAAAAGACAGTGGAAGAGGGAGTCCTGGGAACCCCCACCTTTACAGACTAAACAGAGAGGAATGTATAGAGATGTCGTTGAGAAATTGGGGCAAAGGTGCAGTGAGGGAGGAAGAAGGGGGAGTGTTAGGGAGTTTCAGATCCAAATCCTCAGAGTGGTCTATAAAAATGGACTGCAGAGAGGGCCTCTGTGTCACATGGGAAGCAGGTGACCACGGCGTCCCATCTCCCAGCCTGCTGGGAAGATTAATTAGAGCTTACGTGGAAAGTTCCCAGAACATAACCAGGCTCACGCTGTGCATGTCCACCGCTGTCATTAGCATTACTGTCATTATTTTAATGAGGTGTCCCTAGGAATCACTCCCCGGAGGGAGGCCACCCATTAGGGTGGTGCTGCAGAGACCACAAGGTGACATGAAAGCTTGATGGCTGGCCACTGAGAGGTCCCAGAGGACACCTGGGAGATGGCAGGCAGAGGGGGAGGCCTGGTGCAGGTCTCATGAGGCCATGGTCTCTCTGTCATGGTCCATGACTTTTGGGTGCTGTGCAGACCAGAAGGCATTTGCAGGTTTTGGATGCAGAAAACTCCAATTCTCAGAATTTACAACATACCATGCGGTGACAATGGCCAGTGGAATCCTGCTCATGAACGGAGTTTGGGAGCTGTAAGCACCAGCAAGGACAGCACAGCACAAGGACATGGGGGCCAGATGAGGGGGCCTGGCCCAGATCTTAGCAGTGGGCACGACAGATGAGTCCTGTCTACCATTACAGCAGGACCTCTTGCCAGCGTGCAGTCGGCTATGACACCTTGTCCTTGAAAGAGACCCAGCAGCATATCTCTGGCTGCCACCACCCATGCTGACCTCGGACTGGCTATGGAGTGTGGCTGTGTCTGGCCCAGGCCCTGGGAGCCCCAGCCAACAGAGGTTCCTGTAATGCAGAACATTAGCCCCTGGCATAGCCAGCTGCTACTGCCAGCTGACTCTGCTGAGGTCAGAGGGCCACTTCAGAGAGCCCGAGCAGGAATGGCGGACAGGAGGGGTGCAGGACTCAGAAAGGTTGATGTGAGGTGCTCCTGGGTTGAAGGTCAGCAGGGTGTGGGGTGCATTCTCTTCATAGTGGCATAGAGAACACCTGCCATGTGCTAGGGCCCAGCCGGGCACCAGGGCTACAGGGTTGGAGAAAACTGACTAAGCTGTGAGGTTTACATTAGAAAGAAGACCGAAGTGAAAGGGCAGAGTCTCCCCTCAGCATCTGCACTGGAAGCCCTGGGGACTTGTGTGCTGGTCTCCTCCAACACACGTCACATTCCTGGTGTGCACAGCAAGGCCAGGGGGCTCTGGGTATGCCCTGCTTTGGGGGACCAGAGCTCAAATGTGGAACAGAGAATCCATGGGACTTGCAGATGTCTCAGGGCAGCTAAGGCTGCCTTCTACTCACTCTCTCACCTCACCCTGTGGCCTGGGAACACTAAGGATTTACTTGCCACAGCTCTTAAAGCCCTTCTGTGCCTCCTTCTGTCCCTAGCCCAGGTGCCCTCTAGAGTCCTAGGAGCACCCAAGAAGGTGGGGCCCTGGAATGAGATCCCATGACCCCAGGGCCCAAATCCCAATGTCCAGGTTTAAGGGACAACCTTGACCCAATCAGCCCCGGAGCTTGTGAGGACAGGAGGTGGGCTCTTGAGAGGGCCTTGGGTTTTTCTAGCTGGGACAGTAACTTTGTCCCTACCCCTCACACAGACTACATCAGCTTTGCCGTCCCCACCCAGGCACACTCTGGGCTCAGCACAGTTTCGTTGGGACTGGAAGACTTGAAGAGGCCTGTCCTCCCCCTCCTCCTCTTCCTCTTCCTCTTTCTCCTCCCTATCCTTCTCCTTTTTACCTCCTTTCTCCTCCCTTTCCTTCTTCCCACCCCCTCACTCACTCACTTATTCACATATTAAGTCAAGAAGAATGAGTCAGACACTGCAGGGCAATACAGGAGTGAAGAGAATGGGCCCATCTCTGCCTCACAGAGCTCAAAACCTGGATCATGCTAATGATTTTGGATGTTATGCTGAACCCTATGAGAAGCCGGTGATATATTTGTTTCCTATTGCTGTTAGAAGCTTGTGAGCAAACTTAGTGTCTTTAAATGGCACAAATTATCATCTCACAGTTTGGAGGGCAGAAATCTGAGATGAGTCTCACTGGACTAAAGTCATCAAGGAGAGGCTGGAGATCCCAGAGAACAATGCTTTTCCTCACCTTTCAAGGGGCTGCCCAAGTTCCTTGGCTCATGGACTCATCGCCCACCTTCAAAGCCAGCAGCTTAGAATCTACAAACTTCTCTCCTTCTCTGACTCTCCTATCTTCTGTCACTTATAATCACTCTCATGATTATATAGTGTCCACCCAAATAACCCAGGATAATCTTCCCTTCTCAAAATACTTAATTGTACAAGCAAAGTTCCCTGGGCCAGGTAAGGTCATACCTTCACAGGTTTTGAAGATTGGAATGTGAGCATGTATCTCTGGGCAGCTGTGGGGGACCTCGTCTCACAATGGGGTTCAGACAGGGATCAACATGATCTGATTTCCTGGTGCAGAGAGAGCACATTTGAAGAGCAGAAAAGCAGACATGGAGAACTGTCAGGACAGGACATGGCAGGGGTCTGGGGTACACACTGAGGGGCTTTATTTGGAGTGATGGCAGGTGAGATGGAGAGGAGCCCTGTGCAGGGCGATTTGGATGCAGGAATAACAGGGCTTGGTGACAGAATGGCTAGACATATCTGGCAAGGGTGCTCAAGACCATATGTTCCTGTATCTGATGTGACTTATCATCAAGCCCCATGGTAAGTGAGTGGAAGTGACAAACTAGTCTATAAAACATCCTTCACAGGCGTCTGCTGTCTCTGTCTTCCTCCTCTCAGCACCCCTGGAAGACACAAGTGGAGGCCGCATGTTCAGAGTGGCAGTGTTTCCAGGTGGAAGGGGCCTGGATTCCTGAAGGACTGCAAAGCCAGGCTCCACCTCCCATCTCTGCTGACCAAACTGGCCTGTGACGTGTGCAAGCAGGAAATGCATGAGCTAAGTCTCTATGATTTTAAGGTTAATTTGTCACTGCAGCAGAGTCTAGGCCATCCTACTTGTACAGCTGAGGGGAGATACTATGAGACGTCATCAAGTTTCTGGGTTGAGTGGATGGATGGATGGATGGATGGATGGATGGATAGATGGATGGATAGCTACTTACTACACTGGGAAGAGTGGGGTAAAAAGCAAGTAGTGGGGGGATCAGGAAAGTTGGAAGTCAAGATTTTAGGAAATATGGGTTTGAAAGTGTGCTAAGAGCCTAGTGAAGACAGCTGTCACATGGGCAATTAGATAAAAGTCCAGGATCCAGAGGAGAAATCAGCCTGGAGATGAGGATGGGAAGAGGTCAGCAGGAATGATATTTAGGCCACAGACCTGGATGTTTCGTCCAGCAAGGAAGGGGGGCTCAGGGAAGAAAGAAGAGAGAATGGGCCTGGCCCCAAGAGAAAACAGAATGCCAACACTGAGAAGAGGAGCTAGCAAGGAAACTGAGGAAGAAACCCAGGACATGCTAGTGACACAGCAGCCAGGAAGCTTGCTTCAGGGAAGAGATGGTCACATGCAACCAACACCAAGTTCCCCTCCTCCCCTCTGTCCATCAGAGAAGGCCATAAATCAGAAGAGTCCCCCTGATTCTACCCCAGCTGTGCCCCAGACCCTCCTAGCACCAAAGAAGTTGGTCCAAGGAGTTTGGACACTGCAAATCCTGGGAGCACTGGCTGCATGTTCTCTGGGGCTGTTCCCATCTAGGCCATCTACACAAAGTAGTCAAGGAGTGGCAGCAAATCACGACAGCAAGAGAGACGGAGTCCACTTAGGCAGGTCGAACCAAGAGAGAGTGCAAGAGCTATTAGCCTCGAACTGGAACAAAATGAGGAGCTAATCTCAGGTTGTCATGGTGATAATTTTGTCCAGCTCCACACAATGTTCAAAACTTTTAAAACCAGGAACACCAGGGCAACAGACAAAGCTATGTTCTTCCCTCTGGAAAGCCAACCCAGGATGGTCAGATATTATCAGGATGAGGGATCCATTAGAGCACACAATTCAGGCAAAAAGGATTCAATTTACTAATATCTACTTCACAGCTAGGATTTCTGTTCCACAAAAGGAGGATCTTCATGTGGTACATGCTGGAGGGGAGGAGCAGGATCAAGACACAGCCCTCTCCTCTGGAAGTCAGCTGTGCTCAAAGTGTGGACCTCAGGCCAGCAAGGTCACTGTGAACCTGCCAAAAATGCAGATCCTCAGGACCAACCTGAGCCAAGGAAGCAGAAACTCAGAGTAGGGGCCAACAATCTGCATTTTAACAGGCCCTAAAGGAGAGTATGACATGCTTGGGTTTGAAATGGAGTGGGAGTGGAGCCCTTCGTAAGACTGGCATCAAGCCCTACAAGGAATCAGTTCCTCAGAGCAAGAGTCCCTGTACCCAGCCTGGTTCCTGGTCAGCCCCTGAGCCTCTGGGAAGCCCAGCCTCCTCGAGGCCTCTCCATTTACGGTGAAGGCGCAGAGATCTGCTTGAGGTCCCAGAAAGGCCTCAGAGGATGGCTCAACACAGCAATAGCAGGCTTTCCCATCTGCCCTCCAAATCTCTCTCCTGCTTTTGCCATGGCCACCCACAGGCCTCTTTCTTCCATCTCCTCAATGCAGGACCCTATGAAGGAGCACTTCTCTGGCCAGTAGTGTTCACTCCTCACAGCTGCCTGCTGAGCTCCAGGGGCTTCTGCCACGGAGGCCACCATATGCATGACCACCCCATGCTGTTTCTAGACCAACAAGGACCTGGGATCTGAGGGACTCATACACAGGGCCACACACACCCTTCACCACTAAACAACCAAGGTTCCTATTCCTGAACTCACTTTCTTAGATTTAAGAGAGTGTGAGGACACACTATACGTAGGTGTGCATAGAAATATAAAACATTTATATACACATATTTATGCATAAATATGTAAAAATACAAAAAAGCTATATTCAGCCATGTACTACAGAATGATGTTTCTGTCCAGGACCAACTACATACCCCATGGTGGTTCCATGAGATTATAATGGGCTGAAAAACTCCTGTCACCCAGAGATGCCATAGCCACTACAATGTGTTGCGAAACTCACTCACGTTTGTGGTGATGCTGCCTTAAACAAACCTACTGTGCTGCTAGTAGTGTAAAAGCGTAGAGTGCACAACTACATACAGAACACTGAACATGAAAATAAACCACTGTGTTACTAGTTTAGGTGTTTACTGCACTTTTTATCATTATTCTAGACCTTTCTTCTCCTTATACATAAAAGGTATACTTTACCAGAGACTGCCATGTGTGCAGCCTCCTACATCTTGAGTTTACAGTGTTCTTGATTGCATCAGGAGGCCGCATCCAGTGATCGATCATCTAGTTTGTGTAAGTGCGTTCTCAAGTTCATACAAGGAAATGTCCAGGGACACAGTTCTCAGAAGACATTTCTATCATTAAGTAAGGAATGAGTGTGTGTGTGTGTGTGTGTGTGTGTGTGTGTGTAAAAGCACTGCTGTGAGTTCATACCTATAAGCCATGGAATAAACTGTTGAGGGCTTCCTTTGTTCATGTTCAAGTGTATTTCAGGGACATTGCTGCCCTATGGCCAGCACCTGTGCAGGTGTGTGTTCAGGGACAGCACTGGCAGGGGAGGGGAGAGAAATGTGGCAGCAGGGCTGGCCTTTCCCAGCTCACTCTGAGCACAGGTTAAGGTCATAAAGCACCGGTCAATCTCTGTTGCTCCTAGGTTTGATGGTGGCCAGGAGTGAGGTTCCCAGCCTGGCTTACCTGTGCTATGGGGGCTGCTCTCAGTCCTGAGATCTTGTGGGGCCCTAGCAGGTGATGTTCTCTGCCACACCAGAGGTTCTGAAACCGGGATGCACTTTAGAATCATCTATAGGCTTTTAACATAGACCTGCTTGGAGCCCCACCCAGATACTGGAGACCTTAGGCTGGGAAGGGGGCCTAGACACGGGCATCTTGCAATGTTTCCACGGGCTTCAGTGCAATGAGCTGGGTCACTGCCTGCACTTCACAAGTGGGTTTAATCTGTAGCCAAGAGGCCCAACTGAGGCTCAAGTGGGGTGCAAGGGGAAATTCAGGCCTCCCATAACAGCTGAGAGTGGGATAATAATGTCCTACCACCCGAGCCCTGAAAAAGTACCTCCTACAGGTGAGGAGGGTCCTCCCACCTCAGCCTGCAAGAGGAGCCTGCAGACCATAAGCCCATGGCCTTCCCTGCCCTGCCCCCTCCCTCCCCATCAGGTCAGTGCTGAGGGTCTCCACGGCTGCCTGTCTGTCTCCTACTTGATCTGAGTTCCTGGGAGTAAAGAAACTTCAGCAGGTCATGGGCAAAGCCATGTGAGACAGACCTGCTATCTGAGCCCTTACAAAACAAACACCCCTCAGCCTCTGCTCAGTTAAGAGGTCAGCTCGGGCCTCTGGGCACACACTCAAGGCCCTCCTCTCTGGCTCTTCTCCCCAGCCTCCTTTCCACATCCTCCGCTGTCACTGTCTGACCTTTCCCTCCAGTGATGAGGACAGCCGAGGGAAGGGCATCTCCTCGCTCCTCCTGAGCTGCAGTGCCGAGCAGTGCGTAGAACGGGACTCTGGAACAGTGCAGATGCACCTGCACCTCACTTTCAGGCCATCCACACCCTGACTTGCTCTGCCTCCTTCCTGGGCCCTCATCTGCCCTCTGGAGCCCAGATCTGCTCTCCTGGCCCTCACCTGCTCTTCCAGAAGGCCTTTCCATACAGGTCCACAGGGACTGACCCTTGGCCTAGCAAGGTCTACACTCCCCAGAAGAACTCAGATCTAGTTGAAGACATACAGCCCTGGAGAGAGTTGGCTCTGTGAGACGACCCTGGGCAACAACTGCAGTCGCTGCAGAGTACTTAGTAAACCCCACTCACTGTCCTTTGCACAAACCACAGATTGAATCACTTAATGCAATGATCTCATAGTGTATTTGTCCTCCATTTTGCAGGCTAGAAAATGAAGGTGTAAAGTGCTCTCCAAAGGCCCCACTGCTAGTGACAGCAGTGGGGGTGGGGGTGGGTTGCAGGGACTCAGAGCACCTTGTTCCTTTAAGGCAGTGTATTCCAGTGGTTGGAGCTCAGGCTGAGTTCAAATTTCTCCTCTGCCTCTTAATGCACTGTGTCCTTAAGCAAGGTACATAACCTTGTTGTGCCTCAGTTTCCTCATCTACAAAATAAGGATGGTAACAGACCCAGTGCCCCTGGGTTATAGTGGTTGAGTAGAGCACCAGCACAGTGCCTGGCACAAGGGAGTCTATATAAGTACTGACCAGGGTCTATTCCAAACCTCCACCCCTTTAAAAGAGATCTTACGGCCCAGAGCAGGGAAGAGCCACAGACTTGGTGTCCAGCTGGGTCCTCAGTCTCCTCTCCTACCTAATGACGGCTCGGCTCTTTGCTTCTGCTTAATTCACTCTCAGCCCTGTCTTATGGAAACGTACCTTCTGACTCCAGGAGGGTAGAGTAGAGAGATGAGACCTTCTCCTCAGACAGACTCAGGAGGGCAAAGGCTCTTCTCCCATCTGGAAGGATAGAGGAGAGCTCTCCCTTCAGTTCCTGAGAATCCTTTGTTCTGCACTCCTCCAGGGCCAACCCGAATGCTTCCTCCCAGCAGTGCCCCCTGCTGGCTAACTACCTGCACTCACCCTGCCTACTGAAAGCTCTTGCTCTCTCTCCCACTTCATCCCCCAGCCTGGGCGCCACCCCTCCCCACTGCAAATAGGTCCCAGAGTGAGCACAGGTGGCTCTGCATGCCCTGCCCTCGCCTTGCCCTCTGCCAACCAGCCAGCCAGAGGAGACACTCTGGAGTCCAGCACACAGACAGAAGGAGAGAGTGAGGGGATAAGGGCAGACATGAATGGAGGAGGGGATGGGTGGGTGAAGGAATGAATGAATGAATGAGCAGTGGATGAGTGAGTTCCTTCCACAAGCTTTGGGTCCACCACCAAGGTTCAGGGTTTAGGAGTGACGCGTGGCCAGCAGGAAACGCACAGATCCTGCTCCTGCCCAGCTTCCCCTACCCACTCATGGCCTCCCAGGCCTTCAGACGGGGTTCCTCTGTGCTCCAGAGATCAGACTCCTGCCTCCTGGCCTCTTGTTCCTGTGTATTTCTTGGCCTGGAGTGTCCTCCCATCCATCCCTCCAGTCACCTGCACCACACCCCTGCCTGTCCCTTGGGCCCAGCATAGGGATCTTCACCTTCTGCTTCTCACTAGAACCCTGTGGAGCTTTTCAATGTTACAGTGCCTGTGACAAACAGTCAGCTTGGACTGTGGCCTGAGCATGCTCCACAAGCTGCCCTGGCAGGTCTGATGTGTACCCAAGCCCAAGAGCCTGGGAGCCAGTTAATTTTTTTTACGCAGTCCTGGGAAATGAAGCCAGGGCCTCTGCACTGAGTACTTCCCCAGACCTTTTTATTTTTTGAGACATGGTTTCACTGATTCACTAAGGTGGCCATGCTGAGCTTGAGATCTTCCTGTTGCAGGCTTCCAGAGTATTGAGGTTATAGTGTGTACCACCATGCCAGGCTCAAGGAGTGGGTCTCCAGGCCACCTTCTCCACTAGGTCTTCCCCATCCTCCTCCCAGAGCACACCTGGGTAAGCCTCCCTCCCAGCACTGGCCTGCCCTCCAAGGACGGTGTCCATCCTCACATCCAGCTCTCACTTCAGCCAGGCCATCCCTGTGGGCAAGCCTGCTCTGTCCTCAACTGGGGCTCAATATTTGGAATTAGGGGGCCGAACCGCACACAGCCCACCTGAGGTTCCTGCCCGATCCTACCCCACCTCTCGTTTCCCTCCTGGATGCCTCTTTGTTGCACCCTGGGACATGAGACAAGACACCTGGGGACCAGAACCCTCAGACGGTCTAACAGGCACTGACCTCGACACCTTGCTTCCCAAACAAGTGACTTGGACCAGAGAGTCCTCAGATACTCTGGGTTTCCTAGGGCTATGCACCACCTGGGCCTCTGCCTCGGTTTCCCTAGTTGGTGGGGCCTGGAGTTCACTTTCCACCTTAGCAAGTGCACAGCCAGCAGGAAAGGCTGGCATAGCCAGAACTGTTTTCTTCCCCGTCTTCACCCAGAAGCAGCTGGCTGCTGAGCTCAGTCCAGCGGGACCACTGCATTTAACTGGACAGATTAATAAAGTCTTCAAGCAGATGGTGCTCAGAAGAGCTGGGCAGGTGCAGAGGGAGAAGTGCATCCCTCTGGCCTGAGCAGCAGCCCCACCCTCAGGGACACAGAGCCAGCCCTTCAGCAAGGAGGTGAGAGCCAGGAGAGGGTGGCCTCCAGGATGCCACTTCTAGCCCCAACTGCCCCTCAGGCTGGAAGCAGAGGGCACCATGGCTTCTGTGTGCCTTGGGGACCCAGTCCCATAGCAAGGAGTTGGGAGAAAGGTTACCTAGGACCACAAGGTCTCACCAGAGCTGAGCCACTCCCTTGGAACCTGTGGAATGTTGGGAGACAGTTCTTGTTTATCTTTGGGATCTGGGGTGTTATGAGCATTTGAGAGGAGAAGCAAAGGATGCTAAATGTTCTGCACTGTGTGTCCCCATCCAGCACAGGCCATGGTGTCCCTCCCCAAATGCTCACTGCTCCCAGGGGAAGCCCCACACGGACAGTCTTTGTGATGGAGGCGCCTGCTGCCTTTCCCCTTGGCTGATAGGATGAGTGGAGAAGAGAGGAAATGAGCCCACAGCTCTGCACTGGGCAGGCCAGGGGCTCCACCACTCAGCCATGGGCAACAGCTGGCTCCCTGCTGCCACTGGGCCCTGGTAACCTGTTAGCAAGTTCTCTAACAGCCACTGGCCAGGCCAGGCACCAGCTCTATCCAGGACCCCACCGGAGAGAAGGTGGCCAAAGAACAGCACTGAGCCACCAGGGCAAACTGGTCCCAAGCAGGGCAATCCCACTGTCACTACCCAGAGAGGATGCAGGATAGCACCCTCAAGGGTTTGCAGAAGCCCCAGAGACATGTGCCCTCCATCACTCTCTGCAAGGTGAACTGGAGGTGAGGAAACTGCTTCTAAAGATTGACCTGAAAGTGCTGGGGAAACTGTGCTTTCCCTGCCACTCCACTCACCCAGAGAGGAATCGTTCAAGCCCAGAAGGTCGTAGGCACTCTGGATCTTCTTCAGGCACAAGGCTTGCTCCTTCTTGAAGATGCAGTCAGAGTGCATGGCAGCAACCTGCAAGGGATATATGGGATGGATGGTGGGAGGAGGCCGGGAGATCCACTAGAGGCCCTCCTGCCTAAACTCTACCGTGATAGGGGGAAGGAGCTTGGGACAGAAAGAAGAAGAGGAGAGTGACAGGGAGATTCCAGGGCCAGCTCGCAGCTTGGCATCATAGATAACATGAGGACTCTCATCCGTCATCAACTCAGTGAATACCCTTGGAAAGTTCCACTCTCTCCCCAGGCCTCAGTTTCGATAACTTATAATAATATCAGCAAACACATATAGCACTTTGCTAGATGTAGGCATTATTCTGAATGTCATACACGCAAATGTTTTTATGTATGTATATTTCTCAAGAGTACTATGGATGCTATTCATTATCATTTTCCATTTTACAGACATGGAAACAGGTACAGACTTTAAGTAACTTGCTGAAAGTCACCTGGCTCAGCAGACTGTACAGCCAGCTCTGAACCCAGGCGTCTACAGGAGCAAGCAAGCAATGGGGAGGGGAGGGGCTGTGAAGATCGTTGTCTCTCCCGTCTGGGGGCTCAGCTAGGAATGAGGTGCACCCCCAGCTGCAGCAGGTGAAGGAGCAGAGCTGGCCTTCAGTGAGGCCACTCTAATTTACAGAAGGGGAAACTGAGGCTCAAAGAAGAAACTGCAGCCCAAAGTCACACAGCCAGTTAGTGGCAGACACAGATTCTAGCTCAAGACCAAGTGACTTCATAGCAGTGCATTACTATCATGACAGCTGCCTATGAATGCTGTCACTTTAACTCAAATCCCCAGAGCAGGGATGGTTCACTAGGGGACCATCAGTGAGTACGCGACAGTCACAAGGCATATGAGCTGTCATGGGCCATGTTCAGGATCCATCCAATCCGAGCTGCTCACAGCTTTGCAGGCAGCTCCCCGAAGGGGGATAGACTCATCTGTCACACAGGTAGGTGGGACAGAGGCAGAACTGACACTCAGGATTCTGAAGACAGCCTCACTCATTGCCAGTCCAAACTTCCAGAGGGAGTGGTGGGGCCAATCCTGGAATCCTCTTCTTCCTGCTCTCTATTCTCGCCCTTGCTCGGGGGAGATATGAGAAGTGGGTAAAGTTCTGAGCTCAAATCTGACAGGGACTCACAGACTGAGAGGACTAGAAGATTGCCCTAACCAAAGTCTCTGCACAAAGCTGAGCAGGTTATATACTGTACAACTCTACAAGTTGCCACACATGACACCACTGCAATAGATTTGAAAGCTGTGAGCCAGCTTTGGTGGAGCATGCCTGTAATCCCAGCCCTCTGGATCTCAACTTAGCAGGACCCTATATCAATATAAAAATAAAATAAAAATGTTAAAAGGGCTGGGGATGTAGCACAGTGGGAAGGCCCTGGGTTTAATCTGAAAGAAAAAGAAGAGAAAGACAAGGAAAGAGGGAAGGAGGAAAAGAGAGAGGGAAAGAGGGAAGGAGGGAGGGAACTGTATTATAATTTGCTGTCCAATCAATCAAGAGGAAAGGGGGCATCTCTATTTCACAAGAAGGCACTGGCTGGTCCCATGGGGCTGTTGACAGAGCTACCAGCCCCTGAATGGCTTGGTTGAAAGCACTAGTTCTCCGGGATGGTGGCTAGATGAGGCTGGGCTCCAGAAGAGTTGTAGAGGGGAGGGTCCTGGGCCCTTACCACAGGCAGCAGGAGGACAGCAGCCAGGGGGACCTGCAGGGTGCCAGCCATGGTGCTTCTCAGCCAGCACAGCTGGCCTCCTGTCCTGGCAGTGCCCGGTAGCCCCAAGGTGTCCACAGGCTATAGAGGAAACAAAAGCAAGATCCTGTGAGTCATTAGCTCCCAGCCTCCAAGGACGAATCTCCTCCATGCCCAGGCCCATCTATCTTTACCCTCCTGTCCCACAGATTGCTGAGTCCCCAGTCTGCCCCAGGCTGTGAGGACACAGTGACCACAATGGCTCAGCCCATCAGCTACTGCAATGGTTGGCAAGGGCTTTGTCCCTGAATGCAGACAAGCTGTCACCCCAAATCTTGGCATTCTCCCCTTCCTTCACAGGGATGTTGTGGCTGGTACATGCATGCCCACCTAGAAATGATATTTCCTGCTCTCCCTATGCTCAGGTGTGAGCATGTGATCATACTGGCTGGCAGCTATGTGAGCCTCAAATACAGCCATGGTCTACACAGGCATGGCATGCTGGCCATCCTTCCCTAAACGGCTGCAGCCAGCTTTGCCAATGTAAACAAAGACACCAGCTGAGAGGGTGGGGAGCACCACTCCGAAAGGAGCCAGTGTCACTGAGTGGTCTTGTGGCACAGACACACCTCTCTGGCCTGAGTGCCCCACCTCACTCTAGATCTTCATGAGCGAGACATGAACTTCCATCCAGCTCACTCCCTCTTAAAGTGTCTCTTGGTCCCAATCACCCTAACAGATGCACACTTCTTTTGTCCTACTTCATCCCACTTTGCTCTCAGGATAAAGTGATAGAAAACAGGGACTATGTGCTCAAGCCTGAGAGCAGCAGAGGTTCCCAGAGACAGGCACACAAGACCAGGCCCTAGAAGGGACCAGACAGGTTGCAGAGAGTTGAAAGAGGTGACCCAGGAGCCCAGCTCCTCAGCAGAAGAGTGCACTCTGCTCCTGAAACTGATCCTGAATACAAACACCTTGCAGCCCATGGTGAGCAGTGAGGTGACTCCCTAGCTGGGAAGCACTTGCATTCAGACAAAAAGAAGCATGTGCAAAGCTGTTCATCACAACAGCATTTAGAACAGCATCAGTGACAGGGAAAGGGATAGCACAGCAGCCACCAGGTGGGCATTGCTAAACTGGTACTGGCACAGTTATACAATAGAACATACAAAATTACAGGGTTAGTTTTAAATTATTATTATTACTAATTGCTTTTAAAAAGTTTGGACCCCAAGTCAGGGCACCACTGATGCATGCATGCCTGGTTCAGGAGGTGGTGAGGGCTGGAACAAGCTCTCCCCTGGGCGTCCCAACCTTTAAGCTTCACACAGGCACCCAGTGCACAGAGCTGCTGTCACCTACGTGCCCTGTCCTGGCTCTCTGCCTGGCCTTAACCTCTTCTGGCCTCCCCCATAGCTTCCCTGAGCTCCAGCTGGTGTGAAGCAAGCTCGAAAAGGAGAAAAAAATGGCTGCTGGATATCGTCCCAAAAGGGAGCCCTTCTTCTCCACCAGCCCTGCTCACCTGGAGACCCTTCCTGATCTTGGAGAGGCTCAGAATGCCAGGGCAGCAGTGATGCAGGACCAACCCCTTACTGTAGGCCAGAGGGAACTGCTCCAGGAGAGGAGGCTTGGGCTATGCCTGGCACTCAGATTTCTGTCTCTGCTCCCTCCCAGGGCCCTCCACCCCCTGGTGGCCACAGATTGCCTCTGGCATTGCATGGATGGTCTGCAAAGGGTTCAGTCACCTCCAGGAGTCCTGGGGAGACCAAGGCCCTGGCTGCAGAGAGATGGCCTCCCAATCTGCCTGGCTGGGATGAAAGAGTGCCAGGTCTCAGGGCCTTCACTTGGGCTAGAGGCCATCTCCCTTGACAGCTGAGAGGAAAGAGAAGCTACTTCGAGGCAAAAGACCTCTGAGATCAGGGCTCAGGGTCACCTTCCCACATCTTGGACCACCTCAGGCCAAAGACATGACAACACAGCTCCTGATCCTCAGGACACCCCTGAGATGCAGCAAGACCACCCCATCACTACCCCCTCCCCAAGCCCTGAGCTCTGAGCCCAGTGTTCAACCTGCTGGTCACTGGAGTCCTTGTGAAGCTTGCAAAAGACATCCAGGGAAAAAGACCTCCCACAGAGCGGCCAGTGCCAGTGCTGGTTCATGCACTCCAGGCAACATCATGGAGAGGTAGGCTTATAAAGGTGCTGTCTATGCTTCATTAGAAATGAGGACTGGTGCCGAGCTGGAGCTGGCAGGCACCAGCAGATGGGCCATGGTGGCAGGGCAGGTTCCAGCTGCTTTCTTCTCTCTCTCTCTCTCTCTCTCTCTCTCATACAGGAAGAAACAGGTCCAAAGAAATGAGCATCAAGGCATCACAACCACATGGAGACAAAGAAATATTTATCCCCAGGGCTTCTTTTGAAAGTATCAATACAAACTTCCAGGACGTGTCGCACAGGTGGCAATTCTTTCAGGGACCCCAGGACACCTCCATACACACACTCCTCCACAGACAGCAGACACACAGGCACAGAACAAAGGCACATGCAGAGGCAGGCACACAGCCTGTGGCTGTTCAGATGCGTTCACCAGTCTGGATGTGTGCAAGCCAGTGCCCACACACAGTCTGCAGCGGCATCAGACACACCGAGGTATGCAGATCCATGAGGATACGGACACCGATGCAGGCAGGATAAACACACACCTGCACATGCATGCACATCCATGCACTCAGGGAGCTCCCCTCCCCTCTCTAGGTGGGCCAGTTCCTCCAGCACAGCTGCAGAGGACTGAAAAAGCCCAAGGGCAAGACAAGGTATCAGCCCAGCCCAGCCCAGCTCTCTGCATTTTCACCAGAGTGCTTGAGCAACCACAGAAGCAGGGCAAAGGTGTGCCCTGGCCCAGTGGCACAGGGGAGCTGGGCACCCTTAGCATGGCACCTCCTCTGGAACTTGACTCTGACTGTTTCCCTCTCTTGTTCCCCCTACTGAAGTCCACATCCTACCTAACTGGACATAGCCACTCCCCAGAAAAGCAGGGAGAGTTAGAACCTGGAGCCCATGGGCCTTGACTTCCCTTTACCCACCTCTGAGGACCTCCGAGAGGGCCTCACACAGTCTCTCCAGGGCAGCAATCCCCCAAGGATGCTCTAGGCTCTTCTGCCCCCATCCTCACCCCTGCTAGCCAGCACTCAAAGTTTGCAATCTTGGGCCACCTGTCAGGAAACATGCATGGCTCCTCTGGCCCAGAAGAGTCTTCCAAGGTGTCCCCTGGGTCTGCTACCTAGCCCAGTCAGCTGCTCCCCCTTTTCTCCCTCCTGGCTTTCTCCTCATCTGGGATCCTCCAGGGTGCTCATGAGGGTCTGGCCACAGATGGTAGGAGAGATGTAAGAGGGCTACTGGGCACTGTGAGTGGGCTCGGAATCCATCTTCCTTCTACCTATCACAGAGAATAGAAGAAGCCCCAGGATGCACAAGCTTTGAAGCCACACAGCTTGGACTCATTTCCCAGATCTATCTTGCAGTGCACTTGCTGTGTGGCCTTGGGGGAAGTTGCTTAGCCTCTCTGAGCCTTAGTAATCTCTGCTGTAGAATGAAGACAGTGTTAGGAACTATTTCACACGTTTTGGGCATCTTAAAGGAGTTAATGTTTATCGCTTGAAAGAGACCCTGACATATACTTATGTGTTTACTAAGTGTTAACCATTAGCAGACAAAGGTGCAGCAAGCCTGCTGCTCCCATCCTGAAAGTGGCACAGGGATCTGGGAGTGGAAGTGACAGCAAGAGGGTACAAAAAGCCTTACCACAAAGTGGTGAGGTGGAAATAATAGTTAACAGGTGTGTAGCCCTCAGTGGGTATTGGACTTGTAAACAGATACCGGAACTAGAGGGAAGTTTGGGGAACCCAGTGGCACCCCATTTCCCTTTCCCATCGAGGCAGGCCTGTCCTCCTAGACCCCAGGAGCCAGTGCATGCCTGGGGTGGGAAGTGACAACACCACTTGTGTCGTCCTTCGAGCGAGCCGAGGCCCAAGCCACTGTGGCCCCACACACAGAAGACACGTCATCCATCAGTCAGCAAGCAGAGCAGGCAGTGACTCACGGCTGCCGCCACCGTCCACATCAGGGTGGGAGGGACCTGCAGACCCTGTGACCATTGTCTCCAGCAGAGCCCTCTGAAACACCCAGCAGGGCAGACGGCCCGGGTCCCAGAGGGAAGCTCCAACGTCTCCCCATAGCCCTGCACAGCACAGCTTCCTGTGCCCCATGGGAGCACTAGGGGTGAGAGGGCAGCCCCAGCCTCTCCCCCCAGCCACACGGCCCTGGGTCCCTTATCTGCCCTGCCCAGGCACAGGACCATCAGAGCCACAGCTCAGCTCCCCTCCTCCTCACAGAGCAGCACCGAGCGTGGACACCCGATAGAAGACAGCCAGAGAAAGAGCATCACTCATCCACCCTGCTCTCCACATGTTGCCTGCATGAAGGAGACTGCAGCAGGCCCCACCTCACTTCCTCTTCTCCCCCCTGGGCAGGGAAATGGGGAAGGAAAGCTGAAAGGTGAAACACGGCCCCTCACCCACTCCCCTCAAAGTGACAGAGGCTGCTTCATAGAAGGAGCAGCCTCCCCACAACCTCTCTCCTCTACAGTGAGGCCAATGCTGACAAAGGGCCTGTTCATGCTCCTGGCCTCTCTAGTGTCCAAACCTTCCCATTTCAGAGGTGCTTGGGCCCTGCCTGCTCCGGGAGACCCCAGCCATACCCTACATTTCACATGGACTTGGGGTGTGGGCAGAGAAGGGGGCACGCTGGAGCACACGCACATGTCAGCAATATCCTCCCACTAGGCTGCAGAGGGCTGGGGGCCGACCTTCTCCAAGGTCAGCTGCAAAGTCCTTCTCCCCAAACTGTCCTGTGAGGAACACCCTTTCACACCAGGGAGCACTGGGACATCTCCTGTCCTGGAAGACTCAGGGTGCACTAACCCTCTCTCAGCCAGATTAGAGGAGCAGGAAAGGAGGAAGCAAAAGATGGGGCCAGGAGGAGGAAAGGAGAAAGGGAGGGAGGGCGGGTGGAGAGAGATAGAGAAAGACAGAGAAGAGTGATGGGGGATGGAAGGAGCGGCAGGTGCTGCTGGTGGGCCGGAGCACACCTAGTGTAACCCAGGACAGGGGTGGTGGCCAGCTGGGCAGAGAGCCCCTCTGCCTCTGCGCTGCCCACCAGTGAGCGGGTGTGAGGCAGCTGGGTACCTGGCACACACAGGACAGAGGGGATGTCCACAGAGCTCGCCTGTGTGCCTGCAGGATGGCTTGGGAAGGAGAGTCACAGTGTTGGGGGACCTATCAAGACACCAGGAGGTGAGGCGTGAATAGGTGGACAGCGCCAGCCTGTGGGAGCCCGGGACTTGGGGTGGAGTGCGGGGTGCTGTTCCCTGAAGCAAGCCAGCTGCAGTAACTTTGGTTAGTCTTTCACAGATGATGTCCCCACTGTCCCTCGAGTGGGGACGTATCTCCCAGACAAATGGGAGGCCGCTTTGGGGTGGAGTGTTGCAGCCTGCAGGTGCCCTTCCTGGAACTGACCCATCAAACGGTCAGGCACTGTGAGCCCCGGGTGGCCAGAGTAAGGCTCCCAGCTGCTGCCCATCATCTTGGGCTTCCGGCACCAAGCGCCTTCCTTCCTCAGACTCTTGCCCCTTTCTCTTCCCTAATTTTATAGCTCAAGTTGGCAAACCCTTCACCCAGTTGGATCCAGCCTGTTGCCTATTTTTGTACAGCCAGGGAGCCAAGAATGGTTTGTACGTTTCTAAATGGTAAATAAAGATTAAAAGAAGTAGCATATTTCATAACACCTAGAAACTGCATGAAATTTAAATATTCAGCATCCACAAATAAAGTTCACTACCACATATCCACTCCTTGTTTTAGTTTTCATATCCTCTATAGTTGTCTAGCTTATATTTAATATATTTACCAAAAAGCCCACAAACCTTTGCCCTAGACTCCTGTGACTCAGTGTACACACACACACTCACACTCATCCGGACCATCATTAAGGAAGGTTTGTGATCTTCAAGCAGATGCGCCCAGAGCCGCGTGACAGGGCATGCCTCAATGTCTGTTTGTCCTTCTGACATCGCATGTCTCTTTTTTGTTCCACATCCCTGGCAGGTGTCGTGGGAAGCCTACATGCCTCCCCAGCTGTGTGTCACTCCCTCTCTGTGTATCACTGTGGGGGTGGCTGTCACCAGTGCCTCTGACGGCATCCAGAGCTCGGTACAAACACATCATAGCTGAGGAGTTTCTAGCCTTCATGTTGCCAGGCAGCTGGGCCACTAGGCCTAACTCCATCAGACTGGGGAATCTTAGATTCTTTTATTCCAAGGTGACTGTGGGTGCCTGTCTGGGGCATCACACCTCTGCTCACAGACCTTCCCAGGACAGGAAACTCATGTCACCTAGGTGTCAGCTCCCTAGTTAGTGGCTGTAAGGTAACCAAGGCCCTCCTGGCCTTGGGCTGAACTCATACTCTGCGCTTTGCACACTTGGTTCCTGCTCTCTGGCAGACAGCATTTGGTGGCTCTACTTAATCAATGCCAGCCCCTGGTCAATGAAGTGTCCACCCCTGGAAGGCCAGTAACCTGTGACAGTCAAGCCTAAGCCACCTCTGATCACATATACTGATCTGTAAAGACCCACTGAAATTAGGGGCTGTCCCAAAGTAGCAGCACAGCAGAGAGGAGTGCCTTGGGGAAAAGGATGGGTTGAAAAGTGTTTCCCAGCCCCCCACCCCAGAAGGAACCTTATACAAAACAGGATCTTCATACATGCTATAGTCTGCCTGGTCCTTAGAAGGCATGAAAAGGTCCTTCAGAGGCTGCCTATAGGCACCCACCTTCCCTGCACACAGGAGCAGACTGCCAGGGTCTTGTCTCGGACACCTCAACACGGGAGAGACACCTCTGATGGCACAACAGGCAAGAGACAGGGATCAGTTCCCTGGTCACCCCCCCACACACACACACACACACTTGTTGATGGATGAGCTGGAGACCTGGCCCAAGGCCTGCTCCACTATGTTCTGTCTCTAATTTGTATGTTCAAATTTCGATTGTCATCCAGAATGGCACCCCTGCCTGCCCTCTCCAAGGTCAGGGAGAAGCCGGAGCCCCCGACTCTACTAAGGACAGGGGCCTCTGCCAGCCACACCTGCACCCAGCCCAGACCCTGAGAGGGGCTTGCTGAGAAAACTTTGGTGCCCCTGACTGCCCCCACCCCCAGGCTCCAAAGCAACCTCTCATCCTCTTCAGAAGGCTGGGGCCACCAAAAGCCTTGGCCTGACCTTCAGGGTACTAGTCCGCCTCTGGGCAATGGCAGTCCCAGGGCAAGTGGCCTTAGATATCCTGTGTGTGGCCCCTTCCAACCTTCACCCTGCCCCCACCCTCAGGGCTGCTCATAAGATAAAGCCAAATGCTATGTCTTGTTTTTGTCTTTGCTGGGGTTGTGGAGGGAGCTGAAGGACACTGTAGGGCTGGGGGAGGTAAAGAAAGCTAGCCTGACTCACCTGCACTGAAACAGAAAGGGCCTGAAGAATTAGCAGTGCCCTATGCCCCGCAATCCCAACCCCAGTATCTGTCAGGAGGAGCCTAAGTGCTCCACGTGAAATGCCATCACCTTCTGGCTGGGCTTCCTCCTGAGGCTCCCGGTCCCTTACCATCTCTCAGCCAGCAAGGAGTAAGGATGCCCCCCCACCACCACCACCACCACCACCTCGCGGCTGCTGCAGGAACCGGCCTTGAAGGCGGGCGGCAGGGACCCCACTTCAGCCGGCCTGGGAGGCCGTGTTTCTGTCACAGGCCCCACAGGGCGTTTCCTTACGGGACAGCCAAAGCTCAGGCATCCCCAACCCAATCCCTCGCGCCGCGGGAAACCGAAGGACTAATTCTTTTGAACAATCCTTCATGCATATCCATAGAGGGTCGGTCGGTCATTCTAGGGTGGCCTCTACGGAAGCGCATTCTTTGCCCACCCCTCAAAACCGGTACAGACTGCGGCATCTAACCCCCAGGGACCCTCTAGTGTAGCCTTCCAAACCCGCGCAGACGCGTTCTCAAGGGATACAGGTTCTTTGGGGTCCTTCTGGTCAGTGTCATCCCCTGGTTGCCCCTTCTCGGCGCCGGGGGAGGCGCAAGACAGGTTGGCCCTAGCTCCCTGGGCTGCAGGGATGGGGGGATCGGTCGCCCCAAGCAAGGGCCCTGGTCACGGGAGGTGGGGGGGCGACACGCAGGAAGCGGCGGCAGCGGCGGGAGAGAGCTTCATTTCGGACTCGGGAGCTCCGGCCGTGGCGGACGCGGCGTGGAGACCCCAGGACTGGAGGGGGGCGCCCGAGGTCCCCCCTGGACGAAGGTTCTGGAGCTGGCGCTGGGCTGCCCTGCCGGCGTGGAGGGCAGGGGCGACGGGGCTGCCCTTACCTGCTCACCGCGGGCCTGGCGGCGGCCGGGGTCTCCAAGACGCCTGCAGCTGAGCAAGCGAGCCGAGGAGCGCGCGCCCAGCCCGGACTCCGCGTCCTGTGGCCGCCGGCGGCCGGGGTCCGTCTGTCCCTGCGCGGCGGCGTGTGCGTGTGCGCACGCGGGGACCGCGCTCGCCCGGAGCCGCCGCCGTCAGTCACCGGTGACCGAGCGCGGCGCCCCCTGCCTGGCTTCACCGCCCCTGCCGCGCGGCCGCCCAGCAGGGCTCTGTCCTGCGGGAGAGACACCGCCTCCTCCGCTGGGAAGCCAGGCTGGGGGCGGGAGAGAGGCGACAGACCACCGCCTCCCCGCGAGGACCTCGCAGGCTGGAGGGTGGGGTGCAGGCCAATGAGCGCCCGGGGGCGGGGTTAGACCGGGGGCGGGGGGGGGGAGGGCGATGCGGACCCCGCCTGGAGCACAGAGGAGCAGGAGAAGGGGAGGGCTGGAGACCTTGGGGCCGGCCCACCACCACCTGGGTCGGGAAGATTCTGGGGCTGAGTGGAGCCTTTCCCCTGGCAGCCTTCCTTTTTGCACACTCCGCAGGACACCCAAAGCTAGAAAGCTCTCTCCTTCTCAAGTCCTAAGACCTGTTCTTTCCCCGCCCCTGGGCAAATCTCAGGCCTTACTGGGACTCTGCTTTGTCCCTACGGCCAGGCCTAGGAGGGTTAGCTAGTTTGGGGTGCCTGATTTGAAGTCCTCCAGGATGCCCTTGTAGCCAGAATAGGGTTGGCACTGCTTGCTTACAGGACAGGATGGCCTTCATGCCTCAGCTTCTTCATCTGCACAAGGAAAGGTTAGTACCTATCCCCACAGATTGACAACAGCATTAAATAAGAAAGGTACACACACTTCATAATAGGGTTTTACTAGTTTCATTTATTCATTGATGTGGAATGAATCGATAAAGCTTCTCTTTTTGTGGCCTGGCTCAACCTCAAAGGACAAATAGGTAGATTGAGGCTTAATGGCAGAAACTAAACAGGTCAAGATCTCATCACCAGTTATGATGGTGTCAAAGCCTAGCTGAAAGCAGTTGATCACCCACTCCTGGGCAGGCACTTAAACCCTCAGCCCACCCACCCCACCAGTACCTGTCTCTGCTCCCAGCTTCTGGTTACTTCCCCAGGTAACAGTGTAGGGACAGCCCCTGCACCCCCTCTGTCCTTGGATCTGCAGCCAGCTCTGTCCTTGCCCATTCAAGCGAGTTTCTGGCCCCCCTGGGGTGGCCTCCTAGTGAGGAGTCCCAATGGAGGAAGAGAGAGGAAGGAGAAAGAGATCTGAGCTTTTCCCTGGGGACTCCAGTATAACTGAGGAGGAGGGGGAGAAAAGTTGATTTGGAAACTTGGGAACAACAATCTGAGGTCCCAGAGATGTATGGAGCTCCCTAGGCCAGGCAGCAAGTCCAGACTTTAACCTTACTGCCCAATAAGTGCTGTACCTACTGCCGTGCCGTACTGTTGGCCTGCATGGGCCCAGCTCCTTTCAGTCCAAGAAAGCTTCCTGTAGGAGCAAGGTCAGCCGTCTCTATATCAAGAAAGATTAAGAGCCCTCCGGAGAGAAGATGGTCAGGTGATGCACTGGAGCCAGACAGCCGGGGGCACTCTGTGGGGTCCATTGCACCCCTTCTTAGCTTGTTGCCCTAGCTTCTGGGAGTTGGCTTCCTTCATTGGCCTCCAGCCAGGATGCTGGGAAGATCAAATGAGATGCTGTGTGTGAAAGTGCTCTGTAAACTGTGAACTGGGCAAAGGCAAGCAAGGCTGCCAGGAGTCTCTGGATCAGGAGGGAGGCAGGGAGCACAGCATGGGATTCCAGCCAGGGAGTGTGTGCAAGAGTGGTGATGGGGTCACCTCAGAGGGCCAGCTTCCCCCAGAAATGTGGATGGTCAGCCTCCCTGGACTGCTGGAGTTCTGCATCCAGTTCCTGTTTGCTCCCTGTTCCATACTTCTTGTTCTCCAAGTCCTGCTCCGAGTTCCAGACTCCTTGCTCTCTGTTCTGTGCTCCCAGATGCACATCTTGGCATGGGGTGTGAGCACACAGGGGTGGTGCATGCCTTGGTAGCACCTTCCTCATTGTCTGGAAGGCCAGGCATGAAGGGAGAAGCCCAGATATCCTTCAATCACACTCATTCCCTTTACCTGTTCTCCCTTTGCTTGACTCCCTAAAGCCAGAAGATGGGGCCCTAGCTGACCATTGCTGGACATCATTCAGGGCTCCAATACAATTTGTGCTCTGCCCAAAGGGATCTGCAAGGGGCCCATGAAGATCCGAATTCATTGTCCATCAAGCCACTCATGTCCTGAGTCCACCCTAAAGGGATGTTGCTTTAGTTGATCCACCTGGAAGACACCTCTCAAATTCTCTCAAAGGTGCTGAATAGCCTAGTAACCTTGTAGCTTGAAATGCTAATCCAGCCTCACCTGGTAGCATCAGCCTGCGCAAGGCATGGGAAGACACATCAGTACTGGAACCCAGGAAAGCTGTCCAGCTCCTGCTTCATGAATGGAGTGCCTGAGCCCCGAGGGTCTAGTGAGGGGGATGTAGTGAGAGGACTCACAGGTGGCTTTTGTACCAGGGCAGGCACTGTACCCGACATCCTGGTGCCCAGCTGAGTGCTGTTCTCCCTTTTGAGCTGCTCTATCATTCTGGGAGCCTGGCAGGCCCTTTGGGTGCTATGCTGCTCTCTTTGTCAAGCATTTGGCTCTGGTCTATGCAGACAATCTTGGCATTCCACGAGCAGGAATTATGCCAGTTCTGTTCCCTAGATTGGATTTTCCCAAGGACAGGGTCACAGTGTCCCTCTTTTCTCCCCTCCGCATACATTCACCCAAAAACTCAACTTCATCTTAAGTTCTAACTTTGACCTCCAAACTGGCCAACCCACCATTCCCATCCTACCTGCCAGGACTTGGAAAGAATGGGGTCCAAGGGACACCCCTGGGAATGGTCTTTTTCCAGAGCCCCACCCCCCACCCAGTGATTGTATCCCTCCCCTGGGAGGAGGCCTGGAGTTCTCCTCACCTGCTTTTCCTACCCCAAGGTGCTCACAGACTTGTCCCCCCCACACACACCCTCCACAAGCCAGCCAGCCAGGCGGGCAGCAGCTGAAAAATATGGGTTTTAATTCAATTTTCTGAGATGTGGCTGAGGGAGATGGATGCCAGGCCACTCTACCCAGCATTCATATCTCCTGAGCAGCAGTTGCCTCCTGATTCTCCGCCCCTAGCCCAGCCCAGCCCTGGGGCTGCACAGGCAGGACCAGCACATAGGAAGACACAGGTAGCACGCAGCTGACATACCCAGAATACTCACCATGCCAGGGCCAGCACTTCTCAATCCTCTTGGTGCTGTGGAATGCCCTGGGGAGCTTTAAAAACTGCCCTTGCCCAGTCTTACCACAGAGATAATTGGACAGTTGGTCGTGGAGAAGCCTGAGCTAAAGTATTTTGTAAAGCTCCCCAGGGGGTTCTAGTATGCAGCCTGAGCTTATGAACTGCTGTGGCCGGCTCTCTGCCCTGTGCTTTGCATGGGAGCCTCCAAAGGAGATGTGCTTGTATGTTCAGAGCAGTGACCAGGTGGATCCTGGTCCTCAGGGCCTTGAGACCCTCTGAGAAACCAAGAGAATGAAGGTTAGAGCTCTACCTAGACTCATGGCCTTCAGACTACCAGGAGCCTTAGAAACCCCTGACACTGTCTCTGAAGACACCTGCAGTAGAGGAGGAAAGGAGAGCCATCTTTGCAGACACTGGCCACTCCTGCTCCTCAAAACCTAGGCCTGCACATTCTCTATCCCTTACTTGGCAATGGATAAGAATGGGCAAGGGGAGGATGGTTGGGAGGAGGGATGGATGGGACCAGGCAGGAAGGGATTTGAAACCCTCAGTTCTAGGTGCAGACCTGGTCAGGGAGCACCCCATTTCACAGATGAAGAAAATGAGGTTCAGAGACTGGAAATGATGCATTCAGTTACAAAATAATTCTGGCAGAGCAGGGGCCACACCAGCTCTTAGAGACCTTAGCCCTGTGCTCTCCCTCCTGAGCTGTAACTGCTAGAAGGGCAGGCAAACTTCTGGGATTTGGAAACTCTGAGGGTATTAGGGCTGGGGCGGGGGGTGAAAGGAATGATTCCTTGAAGCCCAGAGTGCAGAGGAAAATGCCCCCCATGTCTCCTTCCCCTTTGCACTTAAATATTCAGGTATACGCTCATTCATATGCCCAAATGTGTGTATCTATTGCCACCTTGAGTATCCTCTCCACATGTATGCAGTCTCATGCAATATGCATGATCAGAAGTGCATTCACAGAGACTCAAGCATGCACCCATACACACCTATACACACACGCACACACACACACACGCACACAGGTGCCATGCACAGATCTGAAAGTACATCATCTCTGGCAGAATAGAGATGTTTTCTGTCCTGCAGAAGCTCAGTCAGGCAGCAAGCCTGTCTGCAGAGGCATCACTTCATCACTGTCTGGGGATTCTTGTAAAATAGTGAGTGACACTTCCCATTCACCTTCTGTGGTCCCTCCCTAGGGATTAGCTGTTTACTCATGGGAGCTGAATGTGCAGTGGGGCCCCTGGCTGAAGGAGAATGCAATATTTCCATTCGCACCTCCACCTCCTCTCTCTCTCCACAGGATTTTCTTTTCTATCCCTAACCCCCATCCCTTCTCCATCTTCTGCACAACCGGGAGTTGGTGCCTAGGATTCATCTGCTGTAGAAATGACCCCTCTCAGCTACACCACAACAGGCCACAAGGTGTATGTTTAAGAGCTGTTTTGCACACTCCCTGCCCTCTACCAGGTGACACAGTCAAAGCCAGATCCCACTTGCTGCTCCTGCAGCTTCCTGGAGCCTGGCTTGACTCCTTTGAAAATGACAGTGCACCTCAGCCCCACACAGCCCTGGCTTTAACCACAGGGCCTCAGCAAACACAGAGCTGTGGAAATTACAGATAATTTGTGAGGGAGGAGGCAGCCTGTATGAGGCATGGATACAGCCATTCCCAGAAAAGTAGCTCAAGATAGTATGGGGCCTATGACAGGCTGAGCCCTGACTCGGTGTCCTGCAGATGATGCTAATAATTATATTAAAAGTAGGGCAAATAAAGTGTTCTTTGATGACCAACGTTGGGAGCAGGTTGGTGGCTGATGAAACAATCCTTTGCCATGCCTGATAGGAGAATAATCTGCAGCGGAGTCATGGAGGCACCCAGGCTCTAGGCCCTGAGCAGGGATGAGGAAATTGGCTTAAACTGGCAGGACAGAGCTGCCCTGGGCCTTGCATAAATTCAAGGCCAAGGGCCGTGGATTTAGCTCAGTGGTTTCACAGTCTGCTGCGCAAGCGCAAGGACCCAAGTTTGATCCCTGGTACCAATTAATTAATTAATTAATTAATTCAAGGGCAAGCTTTGTATAGTACTTGTTTTCTGTTGTTGTACAAAAAGCTACTACCAATTTAGTAGCTTAAAACAGCTCACCTTTTTCATCCACAGTTTCCAGGGGTCAGGAGACTGGGCAGGGCATTCTGCTCACAGTCTTAGGAGGCTGCAGTGAAAGTGTCAATCAGGCATGTGTTCTCATCTGAGGCCCGGAGTCCTCTCCCAAGGTTGGTGGCAGAATCCAACTCCTCGTGGTTGTAGGACTGAGTCCTGAGCTTCTAGAGGTCACCCGTGTTGAACTCCCAGAAGGCCCTCTCCCCACATGATCAAGGCCACAGGAAGGGATTATTCAGCAGCCTTCCCTGATTTCTAGACCCTCTTTCTAAGGGCTCACCTGATTAGCTCAGGGCCTCTCAGGATAATAATCTCTCTAAGGATAAACTTAAAATTAGGGATTTTAAAGACATCCATAAAATCCCTTTGCCTTTGCCACATAACTGGCCTAATCAAGAAAGCAAACTTCCGTCCCATTTATAAGCCCTGCACATATTAAATAGGAGGGGCTGCTTGGGCTTTTATGCCAGGGTGCAAGAACCTTGGGAACCTTACTACAACTGCCATCTTCCATGAGCCCAGACAGCCCATGATGGGGATTCCCTGAGGGCACAGCCTATGCTAATCTTGTTGCATCTCCAGTGCTTGACAGAAAGTATGTGCTCAGGAAATCTGTATTGATTGAATAAGTGAGTCATCAAGCCCTGTCTGTACTATAACACCATGGGGAAACTGAGGCCTAGAGAGGGGAAATAACTATTTCAAGTCATCCAAAGCCACAAGGTTGAAATAATGATGCACGCGACCATTTATTCAGCACTTACTCTATGCCAGGCCTCATGCTCAGGTATCTTGCTAGTTTGTCTCCTGGCCTTGTCCTCAAGCTATATGATTAGGGATTATGATTCTACTAGACTTACAAGTGCAGAACCAAGTCTCAGGGAGGTAAAGTAATTTGTCCAAAGATGCTACAGATGCTGCCAACCTATTCAGCTCAACCTCAAAGCCCTTGGCCCTCCTTCTTCCATGCCTAGTTGTCTCTGTCTGCAGGCAGAACAGACTGAGAGCAGAATCAGGAAGCCAGGTGTGCAGGGAGATCAAGAATGCTCAGCTCCCTTCCTCCCTCCAGCGCCTCCGCCCAGCTTCCAAAACATTTCAGTCCTCACTGTTTTCCACCAGGATGAGCTACCGATGGTGTTTCTAATTGCTTACAATTAACCAGCCTGGTTAGTCCTGTCACCAGGCGATTGCCAGTTCAGTTTTAACACTTTCTTGGCATACTGCGGACAATTCTGCAGAATGAGGGAGACCTAGGGAGAACAGGACACAGACAGATGTGGCTGGAGCAGCCAGAGGGGTCTTTGCATGACCATAGCCACAAGCATCTAGAGTCTTCCCCTCCCACCAGATCCCCATAGAACACCTCCCTCCAGCCCCACAGCACAGACATTGGTGCTTGTTAGTGGAAGAAGAGCCTGGCCCACTCCCTGAGGGACCTGGCTACCCTGATGCCCTTCTGCAGATACCCACATGCATCACCCCCTCACCTTCTTCACGTCTCTGTTCACATGTGCCTGCCCTCTCCTGTGAGAAAGTGCTCCCCTCACGCCCCACTCCCTCATCCTGCAATAGATCACAGTGCTTATGCAACAGTTTGGGAACCAGATTGCTGGATTCAAATCTCAGCTCTGCCATTTGGATAGTTATTTAGCCTTCTATGCATCAGTTTCCCCATCTACACAGTGGGGCTAAATAAAAGCATCTACCTTTTATGAATATTTACATTTATATTTGGAGCAGTTCCTAGCACAGTGGAAGAAAAATAATGGTTATTTATTGCTTGTTCTTCTTCACAGCTCTTTTTGCTCTCTGAAATGTCATAGTGTCTTTCTCCCCCGAATGTTGCTTGAGGACAGGGTCTTTGCTCATTGCTCGAACTCCAGCACTGAGGGTGGCTGGAAAATGTTTGTTGGGCCAGCAAATGGATCTCACCATCCCTCATCACACTCTTCAGAAACTGCAACTTAAAAAGAATAAAAATGCAATGTCTTCCTCCCTATTATCTTTCTCTTGTCACCCTATTCCACAGCCACAAACTCCATTTCTGATACAAAAGCTCTTCTATAATCCAATTACCAAATACTTAGAATACAATCCACTGGCCTGAGACTCATGTCATAAAATCCTGGAAACCTAGAATTCATGGATTCCTAGAATGAACTTCAGGACTTGGAGAATTCTAGAATAAAAGCCTGAGATCTTCTAATGAGACTTGCTGGTGGGACCTAGGAATCTTAGAAAGGAAGCCTGGAATTTCAGAAGAGACTCTTGGAATGGGATTGTCAGGGAGAATCTGGTGAGGCCAGCTGGCTCCCTTTCACTGGCTTTTTTTTTTTTTTTTTTTGCAATGACTACAAAGGCGAGCCATGATTGTGTGTGATCAGAGCCCAGGGCATGGTGAGGGGCAGGACAGCGGTGGGAAAGGGCTCCCCTGTGAGGGTTGCTAGGCACTAACCGAGCCAGGGGAGGAGAGGACAATGAGCCAGGCCTGGCTGGGATAGGTAGAGCCAGGGCTGCATCCTAATCAGGAGGCCAAGGGAAGCAGGGAGGGAGAGAAGACGGAGGGAGGGTTTGGGTGCAGCATGCAGGGAGGTGGGCACAGCCAGCCCTAATCCCATTATAGCTGCTCATCCAGCTGCCAGAGCTGGCAGGGCACCAGACCCTGGCGCTGCCCTCTCCTCCCTGGCTGCAGGCTCAGGCCACAGAGGGCTTTGGATTCAGGTTTCCTATCTTGCTCTGAAGTCCCTAACCTGGAGAAGGAGTGTGGCTGTGCCTTGAGACCCAGGGAACTAAAAGCTAAGAGGAAGGTGGCAGCAGGAGGATGGAGGGTAAAGGAATTCCTCCAGGAAATGGATCAACTTGGGGGTAAAATGGTGGGGCTTTGTAAGAAACTTTGGGTATAAGGCCTGAAAAATCTGCCTGGACTAGTACCTCATCCAAATCTTCACTGCAACTCATTGAGGGAGGGGGGGGAGAAGTGAGAATGTGCTGTGAAGGAAGCTCTAGATTGTTGGTGAAGAGACCTTCATTCTATTCTGGGTCACAGTGCTGCTCTACCAGGCACTTATTACATCACCCCACATTGGCTTCTCAGGAGGGGAGCACTATACATGTTGGTGAGGACCCTTTGTGGTCAGGCTGTCACTGGTGATATAAACAACACAGCATCCTCAGTGTAGTCTCTGGTTCTAAATGCTAGCTGTCTTGCCCAGTCACCAGTCACTATGACATTAAATGCACTCTCCTGCATATCCTCTATGGCTGACCCTCTACCCCCTTGAGAACTATTTTGCAGTATCATCCGTGGACAACTTGTAAAGGCAGTGGCCTCAACCCTGGTTTGCTAGCAGGACCCTACCACCCAATTCTGAGTAATAAGGGAGAAGGTGAGGACTCAGAAACTCAAGATCTCTGAGGAGGCCTGTTAGGGGGCACTCCAGGAAGACAGGCAGGAAAATGTTCTTCTCTGAAGTTGGACACGATGCCCGGCACCCTAGAGAGCTACCTTTTTCACAGTTTTATCTGTGATAACCTTGGACCAGATGGAGAACCTGGTGTCAGCTGTTTCAGGCAGAATCTTCCCCTAGCAGTCCAGATCCAGGCCAGCATTACCAACACTGGACATGGGATCCTGTCCCAAACCCCATCTCCATGAATAGCACCACATTCATCTCCTTAGTGAGCCAGGGACTCAGTAGTTCTTCTTTAAACTCTTTACAGCCCCCATGATTCACCAGGATAGCTAGTCTTTAGTGAGGATCTCCTGTGAGTAGCCACATTGCCAGGCACTGGGGTTGCCAAGAGCTCTGGAGCTTCTAGTCATATGGAGCATGCAACATTTAAGCAAGGATCTCACAAATATTATAGTACGACCTGGGATACCGAAATGCAGAATGGAGGGTCATAAGCCTGAGTATGAGGGCACCTGATCTTCCAGGGGCTAGGGGAGGTGTCTCAGAAAAATAATTAATCTTAGCTCTGAGGAACAAGGGAGAAGGCTGAGAGCAGCTTGGAGGACATGTTGACGGTTGGGATACTGCAGCCACAAAGGCCTTGAATAGAGTGGGGGCACCATACACTGCATGCATTGCACTCAGATGGTGTAGCTGGGGCACAGAAGGCCAGGGAGAGGGGCTGGACTGGAGTTAGAGGGCCAGGTGAGATGGTGAGGGCCTCAGAGGCCCTCTAAGGCTGGGGACTTTATCCTCAGAGCAGTGGAAAACTCCCATTTGCATTTTAAATATATCGCCTCAGGATGCAAAGAGAAAATGAGGTGGATGCAGGGAACCAGCCAGGGACTCCTTGCAGTGGACAGGAGGTATTTCACAGGAAGCAAGACTGTCCTGGAGTCCCTTGCAGCTACCTATGAGCAAGTGACTAAATTTAAGTCTGTGGAATGTGAGGAGTGAGGTTCTGTTTGAACACTGCAATTTCAGATCCCTCTGTCACTGCTGCTGAAGCGAATCTTCACAGAGATTAGACACAACGAATATGGAAAAGAGAGGCAGGGCTGTGTGGCAAACACCAGGCTACTCCACAATCGAAGGTGGTCATGTTCACTGAGACAGGAGCTCTGGAGGGAGAAACAGGTTTTAACCAGATTATGAACTTGACTTGGGCAAGTTGGGTTTGTGGCAACCTAAGGGAACACAAGAGGAGATGTGGGGAGCTTGATAGAGAGATAGAGTTGGAAAAATGTGTCAGAGGATGAATCAGTGGTTCTCCACCTTACTACACCACGGTATTTTATAAATGATGCTACCTGGTCCAGCCCCAGAGATTCTGCCTCCTTGGACTTGGAAAGGGGCATGGTATTGGTATGCTCCAAAGGTCGCCCAGGTGATTCTGAGATGTAGCAAAGGATGAGAACCATAGGTGTGGATGGTAATTGAAACTGCAGGAGAGGATGCGAGAGCCCAGGATATAGAGTGAGAACAGAATTGATCTCAGGCCGTGTCGCACTTCCTGGGCCCAGCTGGGGGATGAGAAAGAGTGCATGACACTTAGCAACCACCCAGCCAGCCCCTTTGTGGTCTCCATAAAGAACACAGCAGGGGTAGACACAGGGATGTCCAAATAGACAGGGAGCAAGGTAGTCCCAGCTGGATCAGGCTTTGGGTGACCACAAGGATTTACCTCCCTTCCTCCCAGAGTCAACTGCTTGCCACTCAGAAACCTCCCTGGCCTCCGCAGCCAACTCTGCCCTGGGCTTTGAGGAAGTGGGCTCCAGCAGCTCCCCCAGGAAGGAGACCTGCCCAAGGCAAGTGCATGCGGCTCTGGCTGCAGCCAGCTTCCCTCTGTGTAAGTGCCAGGCCAGCCTGTACCAACAGCACACAAGTGCATAGTTGAGGCTCTCTACCACTTACTTTCTAACAGCCCACATTGTTTTGTTTTTCCAGACCTCAACTTGTTTATCTGTAAAATGGAACAGGTATGTTCAAATCTACCGTGACAGCAGGGGGTTTTTGTGAGCATCAAAATGGTCATTAATGAAATAATAAGCATATAGGAAGCATTTTTGATTGACTGTACCTCTGCTGTTCTTCCAGTCATGGTGGCAGGAAGAATAAAGGAGAGCTGCAGAGGGACAAAGGGACCTATAAAGTCCCTGCTGCTCTTGGGGAGCTCACAGAAGAACACAGCAGACAGACACAGAAGCCTAGAAAGGAAAAAACCTACAGCACTTAGGTCAAAAGGAGGCCACAGGGTATAAGGGGATTGGTTGCTAGGGATGGGAGGCCTTAGAAAGTTCTGCAGGACTGGCAAACCTGTTTGAATGCTAACATCCCCAGTCCCTGTATGCCACTGGGCAAATCCTTTGTGAGGCTCTTTCTTCATCTACAAATTAGTCACTGCCTAGAATGTAGCAGCACTCAATAGTAAATATCAGCTCCCTTTGCTGTAAATAGTTACACAAATTCAGAGGGATGTGAATAAACATGCAAAAGGCCTAATGTAAGCCAGATATGGTGATACATGCCTGTAATCCCTCTGAAAGGCTGAGGCAGGAGGATTTTGAGTTCAAGGGTAGGCTGGGCAACTTAGTAACTAAGGGAGACCCTGTTTCCAAATAGGGAGACTTAGTGGCTTAGGGAGACTCTGTAGTTCAGTGTGAAGGCCCTAAGTTCAATTCCCAATACCAGAAAAATAAGTAATAAAGGTCTTACCTAGAGTAGGTGTTCAATATGTATTCGTTCTTCTTCTCCAAGTAAACCTTCAGTACAGCGCAGGTATGAACTTGAGGATTGCTTTGTGATAGTGAGATTTCTAGCAGTACAGTAGGCTTCAGGGGGAGGACTGTGAATCAGAGCTGGGGTGACCATGTACAAGGATGAGAAGTCCATTCTCTACCTGGGCTCCCGGCATGGCATGTGAAAGGTCAAACACAGGGCTTAGAAGAGCCATGTGACACAAAGGAAGGTCCAAAGAGAACCGTGGGAAGGAGGGGTACACACTGGAATATGTTTCTCCAGTGGTCTGACTGTGTCCCCCAAAATTCCTATGTTGAAATTTAGTCACCAATGTGATAGCATTAAAACATGGGACATTTAGGAGGTGATTAAATTATGAGAGTGAAGTTTTCATGAGTGGGATGAATGAGCATAGAAAAGAGGTTTTATGTTGTGAGATAGACTCATTCCTTCTCTCCCTTGAGGAAGCAGCATCAAGGTGCCATCTTGGAAGCAGAGAGCAAGATTTTACCAGACATGGAGTCTTCTGGTGACTTCATCTTGAATTTCTCAGCCTCCAAACTATGATAAATACACTTCCATTACTTATAAATTACTCGGGAATTAGAGCAAGTGCAGATGGACTAGGATAGGTGGATAGGAACATGGATAAATGGATGGAACCCTGGACAGCCGAGAACTAAACACCTGGCAGGACTCTGGGTTCTTACTCTGATGTTCACTGGTTCTCTAGTCCCTCACCCCAATCTTCTACTATGTTTACCTCCCTAGGACCAGGATGGCCCATCTTTCCTTATGAGATTTGCTGTCTTTATAACTAAACTGTGGCACCACTCCACACCCTGAGTTGAAGGTTCTTACAGGGCTGGCTGTAACCTCTGTCTCTCTTTTAGAACATACTGACAGGTCCTCCGTGTACCCTCTACCCAGCACCTGCTCTCTCTCCCTCAGCTGAGGTCCCAAATTGAGGCTGTTCTGTCTCCCTGCAGTCCTGCACCTCCCTCAATGAGTCACCAGCCTTCCTCCCCCAGCACTTAGCCTGACATTTGGTAGCCAAGCCTCCATCTCTGTATTCACAGTCTGGCTGTCCACTGATGTGCTTTTGATGGGTCTTAGCACTCTCAAGCACAGAAGATGCCAGCCTGAGTCCCTTGGCAGGGCAAGACTTGCAGATACCTGGGCCAGTGCGCTGGTTTGCTGGGCTACAGCCTGGTCTCTGAGCAGTGATTGGCCCTGGAGATAAGACAGAGGCAGCTTCCAGCTATTTGACTTGGGGCCCTGGGCACCATTAGTTGAGGCTCTGAAAGTTATAGCACATTGATGGAGCTCCACCAATGTTGAATAAATTAAACCTGCAAGACACCTTAAACAACATCTTATTTGGTGCCCTCATTTTGTAGAAGAGCCTTAGTCAGGGAGAGCAGAGCTAACTTGCTTGGACTAGAATATCCAATGGAGGTTCCCTCTTGTCCCTGTGGAAAGCCATCCCCTTAGCATATTACACTCAGAATCCCAAAGCTTGGTTGACTTTTGTGCTTCTTCTCAGGCAAAACACACTCCTTCTCAACTGGCCATTTACAGATTTAGTTTAGGTGTTAGCCTCAGGCAATGAGCCTGCCGAGGGAAGCTGGTGGCCAGCCTCCTAGCCTCAGAGGCATGGACTGTGGCTGGCAGAACGGCAGACAGAGATCGTCCTTAACATCTGCCCAGTGGCCAGCCCTCATGGGTGTGAATGATGACCAGAAGATCTCAGACACTCAGCAGAAGCTGAAGCAATCAGATTGCAGAAATCCATGAAAAAGAATGGATTTTCTCACTGTATGAGGCTTCTTTAATTTCCTGTGTTTGCCCCCAAAGGGCTTTTTCATCGACAAAGCACTTGGTTCTTCGGGCAGAGTGGTTGAAGTGAAGCTGCTGATGGCAAGATTAGCAATATGGAACATACAGAGCCTGGTGAGCTGGAGGGCAGCTCTGACACGGGGGGGCGGGGGGGGGGGGCAAACTGAGGCCTCAGCCAATTCAGGGTGCCCCTAACAACCAAGAAGGGGAAGATGAGGAGCAGAAGTGAGGCTGGGGTGCAACAGGAGCCAGGTGGCAGGAAGCAAGCACCCGTGCCAAGCCAGAAGCAACTGCTCTTGAAGATGGATTCCTAAACACATACCCTGCAAATTATCTGAGAGAGACAATTAGGGAGTTAAGGCCAGAGGGCAATCACAAGCAGGACAGCCAGAAGTAGGACACAAGAAGCTCAGATGAGAGTTTCTACCCGTCTCTATCCACATGCCCTGAGCCCCAAACTCTGTCACATCCCAGAGCTGAACTTACCCAGGGCTGTTATCAGGAGAAACTTCTCCCATGGGTAAGAAAGTAGGAGGGGTCTGGGGAAGAGGGGTTGATAGGTTTAAGGAAGAGTAAGGAAGAGGAAAGATATTCTTCAACAGTGAGAAGGGTGTGAAGGAGGGGGTCTGCTTGGCTTAGCCACAAGGCAGAGCTTTGAAGGAGTCAGGCACTACATTGAGATGTAAGGAAAGACTTCCGGGCTGCTGAATGAATGAGCTGCCTGAGTCATCCTGCTTATTCTTCAGGACCTTCCTTTTATTTTGACTGGCGCCATTCACAGGACCCCTCCCTCTCTTTTCAGGAAGCAGGGATACCTAACAGTGGGGACTCAACCTGAAGCTGGCCAACCTGCGAGCTCAAGCCCAGGAGTGGTGCTGGCCCCCCAGACGCCTCCTTGGGCCACATGCTTTCTTGCTGCCTTGCTCCAGCTTCCCAGAGGCCCACAGGCACCCAGTGAGCCTGGAAACTACCACAGGCCTTCCTACCGACGACTTCTTCTCCTGCAGAGCTATCCTTGGTGTCACTGCTTTCCCCGTCCCCATACCAATTCCTTCCACAGCAAACCCTCTAAACCTTGGTGTGCTAGGGCTCAACCTTCCCAGCCTTTCTCTGCAACATCTGCACTCACTCTGAAAGACTGCATTGCCCTCCCTGACTTTAAATTCCATTGGGTACTGCTGGCCCCAAATGTCTAGCTTCACCCCAGTGCCTTTGCAATTCTAGATACCTTCTCGGCCTTCCCCATTGGGTGTCCAGAGTCATCTCACATGCAGCAAGACCAGGACAGAATTCCTGAGCCCCTCTCCCAAGGCTGTACCTCCCCAGCTTCCCCATCTGAGGGAATGGCACCCCTCTAACTTGGCTGTTCACACCAAAACTTGTATGTACATTCTGGATTCCATGCCTTCCCTTCCACTTCCCCATGCCCACGCCATTGATGACTCCTATGCAGTCCCTGCAGATTCTGAATCATCTCTTCTCTTCATCTCCGCCATTTCCATCACTGCTAAGTCTGCATCCTCAAGGGAGGTGATTAAGCACACAGACCCTGGAGCCAGCACTACATTTACTGCCTGTGTGGCCTTGAGCAAGTTAATTAACCTCTCTGGGCCAAAGCCTTCTCATATATAAAGTGGGAATAATAAAATATATCCCTTATGAGGTTCTTGAGAAGATTAATACATAAAAACAGAATATTGCTTGGAACCTGTATAATCAAGCTTATCACTTTCTAACTAAGTACTGTCCAATAGAGACATAATGGGACCCACAAATGAAAGCATATATGCAATTTCAAATTTTTAGTAGCTATATTTTTTTACAAAAGAAAAAAGTGAAATTAATTTTAATGATATTTTATTTAACCTACTAGATTCAAAATATTATCATTTCAAAATGTCATCAATGTAAAATATGAATGAGATATTTTGCATTCTTTTTATTATGCCAAGCTTGAAAGCTGGTGTGTATTTCACACTCACAGCACATCTCCATGTGGACCAGCCTCATTTCATGTCTTATCTTCAAAGGCTGAGTATGGCCAGGGAGGACTACATCTGCCAGCACAGGTCCTAATCCTCAAGATGCTCCCAATCCATGTTGGGACCAGTTTCTCAACCTCTGTATCACTGACATTTTGTTCAAGAAGTGGAGAAAGAATTTGAACATACACACACACACACACACACACACACTCAGGGTTCAAATTCTTTCAACATATATATATAGAAAGAGCTAGAGAAGGGAGCACATGACCCTGGGTTATTAAAAAAAGAACACAGGCCTGCCCTGGGGACATGCACATTTAGAGCAGGGTTTCTCAATCCCAGCACTCTGACACTTGGAGCCACATATGCTGCTGTAGGCCAGCCAGTGCACTGTGAGAGCTTAGCTTCATCCCTGGTCTCTCCATTTCCAGTGGCCGGGTTATCTTTGGTTAGAAATCATTGTTCGAAAGGCTCTGGTGTGTCAATCCACTCCAACGGTAAAGCCCAGACTCCTCGCTGTGGCTGACAGGTGCCTGGACCTGGCCTCTGGCATCCACTCCCCTCTCTTCGCCCAAGCAGCCTCCTCGCTCAGTTCCTGGACAGGCCAGGTTCATTCTCTTGGGCCTTGCCAAGAAGGTTCATCGACTCCCCATGCTTCTCCTTTCCTGATCTCTCTCTCTCTCTTGCTCACTCGCTCTCGCTCCCACTCTGTAGTACTAGAAAACTGGAGATTGAACCCAAAGCCTTTGCACTGAACTACATCCCCACTCATTTATAAATTATTTTTTATATTGAAGCGGGATCTCGCTAAGTTGCCCAGGCTGGGCTCAAACTTGTAATCTTCCTGTTGGGAATATCAGGCACGCACAGCATGCCCAGCTTGCTGATGCTTCCTTATTACTCAGGTTTCAGCTTAAAGCTCTGTGGGTCTTGCCAGACAGCTCCCCCTTCTCCAAATCTAACACTGCTCCTCACTCACCAGCCACTCCTCTGGGTTGTAAATCTCTGCATACCTTCTGCTAGTCTTTTTCTAGTCTTTTCCCTCTGTCTCTTCTCTTTAAAATGCAAGCCACAGTACCATGGGAACTTGTTTGTCTTGGTTCACTCTCTTCCTAGCATTCAGAAGTGTGCCAAGCACAGGCCAGGTGCTTTCAATTAGTATTTGTTGGAGAAACTGAAGCCCTTTCTATTCTAGCCTCCAGGTCTCAGGCTCAAGGTCAAAAAAACCTTCTCATGCAACTCTACCAGGAATCTCCATTGGATTTTCCAGTACTTGGTCAAGAGTCATTGCCTTTCCAATTTCTGCTTGGCAGGCTGCTATGGATGGCAATTCACATTCAATGACACCCTGCAGAGGTGTTGGTGACTGAAATCCACACACCACAGGGCTGTGTCTACCAAGAGAGGGCGTCTTTTCCTGATTTGCACAAAGGGATGATGGAACCTGACAACATCCATGCTGATCTGGCTGCCTGATGGTGCCAGCTGCTCTGTCCCAAAGGAGCTCCCCACTAGGGCAGGGATCCTCACTGGTGCCACAAGCCTGGGTGGGCACCCACGAGACCCATCCTGGGTAAGGAGTCCCTGGATTTTTGCCTTGGAACTGGAATCTGATGGAGTTAAACAGCACCTCCATGCTCTGCCCTCATCTGCCCAGCTATTCATCACCCAAGCATCAGCTTCCAAGACTCTCTCTTCTCTGCACTCCCATCCCCTGGTTCCACCTCCCCAGAGCTGCTCCAGCTTCTGCACCTCTCAGCACAGGGAGGGAGTGGTGGCCTTAAAGCAGGAGTGGCTGCAATCTAAGACAGAATTGCTCAACCCTCAGAGCTTGCCAGTCCTGGGAGAGACTATAGGAACAAAGCTGGCCTAAAGAAGAATTCTCACCAACAGTAGGGAGTGAGGACAGCCAGTGCTTCTGGACCTGGGAGCAAACAGACCTGGTGACCTTTGCTAATAAATGCTCTTGAGGTATACATCTTCCAAAGACCTGAAGGCTATGCATTCCACAGGCTTCTGACATCCAGGCTAGGTGCCTTTATCAGATCCTTAGTCTAGAGTGCTAGAGATATGGCTCGCCCCTTTAATAGATGGAGAAACTGAGGTCCAGGGCTGTGAAGCTCCAAAGGAGTGTTCTGGAAAGCAGAGGTCACTGTGAGGGAAGTGTGGGGAGGATGAGGTGGGAGGGGTGCAGGCCCGGGGCCCCCTAGCTACTTTCCCAGGACCCCTGGACCTAGCACCCCACCCCTGCCAACTCAGCCTTTGTCTGATTTGCTCTCTGTGACAGCTGGAGAGGCTGGGCCTCACCCTGGCTCCTGCCATCAGCCATCTCTGTGTGGCACTAAAGATCTGCTCTGGTGCCAGGCCCCGGCAGCAGGCTTGGCAGGCAGCTCTGTGTTGCCCGGGAGACAGCAGAGGAAAAAAGCTGCTGCACATGACTACCGAGGGCCAGATGTCCTGGGGTCCCAGAGGTGCCTTTCTTGGGGACTACAACCTCATACATACTGCTGGGATCTTACAGACACCCACTGGGCAGATGTGGAAGCCAAGGTGCAGCGGGTGGACAGCCTGATTCCTCGATACATCGAGGGTGGTGGCAGAAGCTAAGGACAGAGCTGAGAACCCTGGTCTGGTCCCAGGCTCCTATGGCCTCACGGAGCTGCATCCAGGAATGCACAGCCAGTGGGGCACACAGGTCCATGGCCTGGTCTTTCGCACCCCACCTGGGTCTCTCTGGAGAACTGTATTTCTCCCTGGAAAGGCCTCTATTAAACAAACCTTCCTTTCAGGAGCAGCCAGAATTGTGTGGCCCCAAAGCCAAGGAAGATGCAGCTCTGGATGTCCAGGGAATGACTGAGCACATATGGAGACATGGAAACTGCTCTGCATGGGGCCCAACTGCGGACCCAGCAAAGGGGTGTTGAAATGACAGGACACGGGGTGCTGAGATGACCAGAGAACAATGAGTTGACTGGGACCTAGAAATGGGCCAGTCACTCCTCCATTCCACATGAGTAGGCTCAAAGTATGTGTTGGACCAAGGGACTGAGCCCTCAGAAAGGCTGTCTCTGGCTGTTCTCCCCTCCTTGAAGCTGGAGGAGAGGAAAGGAGAGCAGAAAACACCGAACTGCAGGTACCAGACCTGTCCCAGACCTCTAGACTCACCCATGGGAGGGAATCACTATCTTCATGGTGGAGATGAATTGAAGGAGATTGTGAAATAGTCATATTGAAGCCCTACTGGGGCAGGATGCTAACTTCTAGCCCATTTCTTACTAGTGCCAAGAGCCCACACCCTGGGGCCTGGCCTCAGAGAGAAACCTGCCCTCAGAGAGATCAAGGCTGGCCAGGACTCTGCCCCTTCCGCCAGTACCCAAGGCAGCGAAGAGTTCTACACAGTCTCTAGGGCTTAAGGGCTATTGTTGAGGGATGGGATGCTCACGGCTGGAGAACTGGTGAGGTGGGGCCCTCAGTAAGGGAAAAGTGACTGTGAAGTCTTCCCAGAGAGTGGGGGAAGGTCTGGAAATACGGAGCTCAGCTCAAGGCAGGAATCCTGATAAGGTGCTTGATGCTCCTCAGCTCTGACACTCAGGAGTTTGAGGTGCCACAACCCTGCTCCATGGTGCAGAGGGAAATCCCCACCTGCTGGAGGTGGTCACACAGGCAGCATCTGCTCCCTAGAGAGCTGGGAGCTGCCTTTCCACTCCCAGCCTTGTCTGCTGCCTGAGCTGTCAGCCCAGCTAGCAAACAGGCTGATTATCCCCATCTGGGGAAAACAAAACATGTCAGCGCGTGCCTGAGAAGAGGCCTGTCTCCTTAGTGAGAATTCATCTGCAGAATTCAGCCAGCTCAGATCTGCCATGGGACTCTGATGGAGTGAGACACCTCAAGTTTCTGAGAGGAGCTTTCTCTTCCTCCAGCATCACCTGCTCCCAGAGCCTTCTGGGTCCCAGCCACACCTTCTCAGGTTCCTGGCTGGCAGCTTTGAACCTCCCCTGACCTACTGTGAGTTTTCAGGCAATGTCCCCCTAGGCAGCACAAAACTCTGGCCTCTTATTTCAAAATTAGGTTATTGGTCATTCTGATTGCTGCTGGACATGACTCTAGACAGAAGACTTATGGCTGCTCCAGGAAGGAGGCAGTTCCTGGTTGAATGGGGCAATCCAGAAAAGCAGTCAGGATGCAGCATTTACAACTTTGACCTTTAGGAAGAAAAAATTACTACTTTGACTTTCACATCACTCCTAGCTTCCTGTCCTGGATTGTCCACAGGTTCCCTCTACCCAGGATGCCCTTCAATCTATCTGGCATGCCTGTATTTCTTCTACTTTAGTTTTATTTCAAACTCCAGTCAAAAAAACAATAAACTCCAGTCCTCCCCAGTTTAAAGGGCTCAAAACCTCCCACTGAGCCTTTGTACGCCCACCTGGCATGGTTTCTATTTGAGGGGATATTTTCCCCTGCTCTCTCCAGCCTGGGAGCTATTATGGGCAGGAACTATTGGAGACCATGTCTGTCTGCCCCAGGACCCAGTGACCAGATACAGCACATATCCAGGAAAGAGATGAGCAAATGAAAATCAAAATTTCCTCTCTTTGAGCCTGGCCTCTCTAACTCCACTAGCTGCAGATGCTGCTGCCTCCAAATTCTCTCCAAACTCAGAGGAGGATCCTCATCATGATACTGTACCCAGGGCCCTGCTGTCCTCTTAGGGAGGGAAACTGACATTCCTCAGATACCTCCACTGGGCCAGCTAAGGGATAAGCATTTTTAAAAATTGCCTAGTCTGACCTTGATAGCAACAAGGTGCAATGCTACACCACTTTCAGATGCAAAAATCAATGCTCAGACAAGATACAGACCTGCTTAACACCTTGAGTGGCAGAGCAAGGATTTGAGTTCAAGTCTCTTATATTCTGTGTCAGGCCTCTGTCCTCTGCAGCAAGTCAAGCCATTCAACCAGGGTTCCTGGGTCCAGGCCCAGGCCAGGAGGGCTGCCACTGGGCCCCATGGCTCTCCAAGACAGACCCTGCACCTGAGGGTGTTGTAACCCTGCCACTGTCTTCATCATTCAATAACCATCCTGGAACATTTACCATCGGCCAGGGGAATGCTGCGTTTGGCATGAATTGACGCATGATAAATTTCACAACTTTTTGAGGTTAGAGTTTTATCATTATACTGTAGATGAGGAAACTGAGGCCCAAAGAAGTAACCAAACTTGCTGAAGATCACAGCTATTACATGACAGCCTATCACCATAATAGCACTAAGACTGGGAGAACAGTCTTACTGCATCTCTACCCTGCAGCTCGCCAGAATGCCCCCACCCTCACATGGCACATGAGGGCATGCCAGCTGTCGTCCCCATCCTGCCTGCAGATTTTAAGGAGGGCACAGGTTCTACCCCTCTCGGCTCCCAACCCCTCACCCTGCGACCTTGTCAAGACCAGGGCGGGGCAGATTCATCCTCTTTCATTTCCTCCCACCAGGGAGCAGAGACCAGAGTTGAACAAAAGGGAGCATAATGATTTTATGTATGCGTTTATGATGTTTCCTCTGCCTGCTTCCAAAGCAGATGGAAGGTGGTTTAGAATACTGAAATGCATAATGAGGTCAATAAAATTATTCTTTCAAACAGAGCTGTTGGAATCGAATCAGCAGGCAGGAAGATGGAGTTATATCAGGCAGCTGGGGGAATCCAGGCTGGGCTGCAGGAACCTGGTTTTGTGTCCCTGGCTCTGCCATAAATGACCTTGTGTAAACCACTCTGCCTTTTTAAGTCTTAGTGTACCCATCTGTAAAATGGGCAAACTAAATGAGCATTGCAAAGAGATTGCTGTCAAAACAGTGTTTCTCACCATGTTGCCCAGAGATCTAGGGGTCAATCAAGGACATCCCAGTGATGATGGGGTGGGCAAGGAGGAGAGGGTAAGTCTGGGCCCTGGGCCCACCACCTCCACTGCAACTGACTGACTCTACTTTCTCTGTGTTAGCCATTGAGTTTCTGGGTAAGATTTTTAGCCCTGCTGCTAAAAAACATTTATTTAAAAGCTGCACTGGACAAGACTTCTCTGAAAGCTTTATCATGTTCAAAGCTTTGTGCCACTCTTCATGGTGCCTCAGCAAGCCTCAGGTCTGGGTACATACCCTGGCAGACCTCAGAATCTCAGGACGATGTGATGCTTTAGTCCAGGCATGGGATCTGAGTGCCCCTTGGGGAGGGGGCTACAGTTCAGGGGCACTCATCTGGTGAAAGCTGCTAAAACAGAAATCCAAGTCCCTTTTCTCTCCAGATAGGAGCTCACCTCTTCCTCCAAGGCTCAAGACATATGTGTTGGTCCAGGGCACCTTGGTGTTCAGGGTTCTCCTTTAGCCCTTCTCAAACCAGGTCTACAGGCCCTCAAGTGCAAGCAAAAACTGGATCCTGCAGGAGATCTCATCAGACACAGGCAGGTAGTGCAAGGGACCTGATGGACAAGAAATGTGTACATTCAAACGGCACCTTCACACCCTCATGTGCCTCACAGGACAGGGATATTCTGACTGGCTGGCAGGGTAGAGGCAGGTGATTTACATTCCCTGCTCCAGGCCCACTGGCTGTGAGGATGACTCAGCCACTGTCCAGAGCCCCAAGTGTTGTGCGGTCAGCACCCCCCACCACCACCGGTATACTGAGCAATTCCCTTAATCACAGCCATGGCAGTGGGTGCTGGCCTTTGACCACTGTGGTTAGATGTTGGCTCAAAGCTGTCACACTCCCCTGGCCTGCACCTCTGCGAGCCAATTTGCTTCCACTAAATCAAACCCCCAAGTCCACTCATAGGTTATCTATGCAACAGCAAGTCTGAACCGCAGCCTAAAATTTAGGTTCAATCCATGTGTATGCCTGCACTCCCACGATTAGAGAGTCCTGGTGCCCAGGAGGGAGTACAGACACCGGGACATGCTCAGGCCTATGGTAGTCTAGCTCTTCCATTCTGAAGTTGGGAGGAAGAGGAGAAAGGGCGAGGAAGGCAGAGGCAAGACCCAGGACAGAGGTGCTGGGAGAAGACAGAGCTGTTGGGCAGTCAGCTTCCCATCCCATGCACACAAGGAAGTCCTCTCTGGGGCTTTAGGGACCCAGAGTAGTCTGGAATGACTAATTCATGCCATTGGTTTTACCTGGACTGAAAAACCACTTCTGTTTTTCTCAGACAAAAACCTCTAGGACCCCTAGGTGTGTTTTCTACCACATCTCACTGAGCAAAGGGTTCAGGAGGCTGCATCTTCAGGAGGAGGCCTGGGGCCCAGCAGACCCCTGGCCTATAGCCCTCCCCAGGCATTGGCCTGGCAGGGAAAGTGGCTGTCTCTGAGCTCTCTGGGTTGGCCTCCTTTGATTCAGGAGCCGTTCTCTCCCTCCTCACTCGCCCCACCATGTGCTGTGTGTCACCCCCTCCAAACTGTGGGATGAAAGCACCAGGCCATTTTAGACCAATTTTCTCCTTGGGTAGACAGGTGATTGTGGCATTAAAACTTGGTACCTGCTGTTCAGAATCAGCAAGGAGCAATAAGAAGGGCAGATAATGAGGGCTGTTGAACGGGAACTGAGCTTGGCTTCTGTCCTCCCCCTGTGCTCACATGTCCACCACCACCTATTCTCCTCCATCTTCCCAGAGCTCAGATTGAAAAAAGCCTCTTCCAGCACAGAGTCCCAGCTTCTCTAGCAGGTTAGATCCTCCATGTGGCCCTGGGCAAACCACCTAGCTTCTGCCAGCTGCGGTTTCCTCATCTGTACAAGGGATGTTAAACCCTCCCTCAGAGGATTGGAGCAAAAGTAAAAATAGGGTTTTTTTTTACAATATCAAGGATTGAACTCAGGGCCTTTGAACTTAGAACATCCCCGGCCCTTTATCTTTTAAGACAGGATCTCACTTAGTTGCCCAGGGTGGACTTGAACTTGTATTCCGCTTGCCTCAGGCTCACACAGTCCTGGGATTACAGGCATGTGCCACCATTCTCAGTTTGGAACTATTTTTAAAAGCCAAGGAGGAGGCCAGTCCCTGGAAACTGTTGCTGTTCTCATGCAGGATCACACTTGGCAGGCTGCCCAAGCCAGGATCACCCCCCTGAGGTGGAGAGCACTGAAACTAATTGCCACAGAGTGGCTTAGTGAGCAGCAGGCAGGCATCGGAGCCCATACACATTGGGCTAGGCTCCCTCACAGACTACCCAGCCCTCCTCCCCAAGGATCAGACACTGGGGACAAAAGGAACAAACCTGGTGGCTCTGCTCAACCTTGCCCCACACCTGGGGCTGAGCCCCAGCAGGCACCCACAGCCTGAGGAGCTCACAGTCTCCCCCAGTTTGCGGAATGTTGTGTGGATCTGTAAACAGGAAGTGGTTCCCAGGTGAGGTACACACAGGCAGATACTAAGGTTTTGTCCGGCCAAGGGAAGAGGGCTGGAGAGAGGAGAATCCCTCCCTGTCTCTGCTATTCTCTTTCTCCCTCACTGGTTTCTTTTGTCTTTCTGTCTCCATCCCCACCTCTTCTACCTGGACCTGCCTCTGACTCTCTCCTGTTCTCCATTTGTCTCTCTAAGTCTCAGCAGACCTGCCCAACCCTCTCCTGCCAAAGCAGCATCCTGTTCCAGGCCAGGGCAGGATACAGATTGAGTGAGTGAGTGGCTGGAGGCTGGAGCACCACAGAGGCAGGCAGATTTTTATCGTGAGCAACACCTCCTCCTCATCTCCTACATAGAGGCCAAGGAGCTGAGGCCTGGCCTGGACCCACACGTGCATCCAACCTTTGCTCTCTCTACCCACCCCTCCATGCGAGCAGCCTTCCTTTCGCCCAGCAAACAGAAGTGGATGGCCTGCTTGGTGCCAGGCTTTGGGCCGGGGTCCAGGGTGAACAGTACACAGGTGGACAATAAAGGAGATGGGCATAGTGGCACTTTCCTGCAGAGGCCAGCGGGTGCCTGTGGGTGGGCCTGCCCTCTGGAAATCATACAGAGCTGGAGAATTTCCTGGGAACTCTCACCTGACCCATCTCACCTGCCAGTGTGACTTCTCACCCTTTGTGACACTGATACTGAGGCTTGAAGCAGGAGCAGTGACTCTTTGTGATGTACCTGCCCCCTACCCAATCTCTACCCTGCCTCCACGGTGTCAGGAGCACTGATGAGAAAGAACGGAGACCACCTTTCCAGCTCTCTGATCATGGGGTCCTCGTCCTGCACTCCACTTGCAGGCGCTGACTTGGCTCCCTGGGGTCCTCCCCTCACCCATGCCCAGCTCCCCATCAGCATGACAGGGTAGGGTCAGCAGGAAAAAGATGAAGGACAAAGATGAAGATGGCCAGTTAGCATTGGCCATGCCCCTTCCTCATGTCCCCATGCATCCCCACCTGGTGGTGTCCAGCTGCTCCTCTTGCTGGTGGTGTCAGTTCAGGGGAGGACATGTGGGTAAGGGCAGGAATCGAGATGTTCTGGCTTTCTCCTGCCTACTTCTGCCCCTGAGAGGACCCACCTGTTCTTTGCCAGGAGGAAGCAACTGTATGCATGATATCAACCTCTATATGTTTATTTTAAAGATGAGAAAACTAGGACCAAGAGAGGCCTCACTGGTTTTAAGGTCACACCACAAGTAAGCGGCCAGGGCATAAGACATCTGACACAAATCAAGTTCCTCAGGCAATGCCAACCTCTATAGCTGAGTGGGCTGTCACTGGGCAGGTCTGCCCTTGATGGATGGCATCTCCTTCTTCAGGGCCCAGAATAGAGATGCCCCTGGGCACTGTAGAGAAGGAGCCAGCCTTACTCAGCTGCCAGCCCAGAGGATAAAAAGCCACTTCCAGCAAGACTCCTCTTCCCTGATCAGCCCTCCACCCTCACCCAGGAGAGGTCAAGAACCGCTAGCAGCCTGGAGCTGAGCTGGAGGGTGGCTAAGAAGGGACGAAGACCGAGGAGGGCAAAGAAGCCAGCCACCTTCCCCTACCCACAGCAGGCTCCAGACCTGAGTCAGGGAAGGGGTAAAGATGTGCTGTTAAATCCATCTTGATGCTTTAGTTAGCATTGTCTGTGGCCTAGGTGTGAATAGCATAGACATAAGACTTGCCCAGCTTTTCATTATGACAGCAGGCAAACGTCCCCAGTAATATGGAAAAGGGCTATGAGATGTAAAAAAATAACACTGCATCTCAATGGACCCAACCCCTTCTTTTTCTGGTACTTATCCTTATAAATATAAGCTAAAATTGTTAGCATCCGTACATCCTCATGGTCCTCTCTGGCCTTGATGGGACAAGGCAATTTTCCTGCTCTCTCAGGAACAGATGCATTCTTGGGTCATCCTTCTGTTTATCTACCCAGGGTGCCTCTCACTGCAGCTCTGCCACTAGTCCAGAGTCTTTGGCTGGGCATATATCTGTCCTCCATGAGCCCATGTGCAGCAGGATGAGACAGATGAGGCCATTGTAAAGGCTTGGGCCATCTTAATCTTTCAGAATGATGACAAATGTTCCCTCATCTGCATTATTTAGAAGCCCTGGTTCTAGGTGGGCACAGGAAATGGGACCATGGACCACAGTGAGGAAGAGGGTAAAAACTCAGGGAATTCACATAATCCAGACTCTGGCTTCTTAGCGGCACTGAGCCAGCATGGCCACATGGTGACAGTCATGGGTAGTGCCCTTCATCCAGAACACAGGCCTGCTTCTTGGCCACAGTCCTTCCCAGTCTCTATCCCTCCCATCCCCAATAACAGCTGCCATTGATCACTGGGCTTACACTGTGATTTTCGTAGAAAACTTTCTCTGTCCTTGTATCACTATCCAAATTTGAAAATTGATCTAGAAGATGAAGGACATGTGTTTATATATATAAAAAAAATTGTCAGGGGAGACTCTTCCCTTGAACAGCAAAGCACTGCAGAATGTTTTACCAGTCAGTGCCAGCCCCTGTGCTCTGGAGGGACTGCCTGGCCTGGGGCTGCTAAAGATGAAGTTCTGGGTTCTCTGGCACTAAGAGGATTTCCTGCCCCACTAACAGGACAAGGTAAGGGTACTGTATGGGTCTCCAGTGCACTGATGTTCCTTTCAGGGCTGTGACCTCCCCTTCTCTAGACCCAGAACCTTACATGGCTTCCCATGCCTTACCCCAGAGGATGAACTCTCACAGGGTGCAGAAGCCAGCATGGGGTAGGCCTGGGAAGGGGAGAAGTGGGCACCAAGGGGCCTTCCTGGCTAAGGGACTTGCTCTGGAATCCCAGTCTTAGCCCTCTGCTGATCTCCACCTGGAGAACCAGCTGACAATGCAATACATTCCACCCTCAGGCCCTCTCCTTCCCTCCCTCAGCTGGAGTTACCATGACAACCAGAGTTCACCCTGGATGCCAAAAACACTGTGAAAGCAAAACAACAATGAAAACTCACCCTAGGCTAGGAGGGAAGGGGACAAAGGCTGAGCATCTGGACCACAGCAAGGAAGGACATATTCCATGTTCTTCATTTTGGCCTGCATTCCCCCCAAAAGAAGAGCAGCACTGGAAATTTGGGGATCTGCACTGGACCAGAGGTAGAAAGTAAGAGGGGTGACGATATTTTGAGGAGACTGCACTTTCCTCCCTGAGGCTGCACAGTTTCCCTGCACACTCATTCAGCCCACAGCTATCCTGGGAGTTCCCTATGTAGCCATCCAGTCTGTGTCTTTTCAGGGCCAGCAGGCAGGACCTGAGGTGAGGGTTAGGGTGTACATCGGATCCCAGCAGACCAGCTTTAATCCTGAGACATAGGTTCAGTAGGAGTCCAAACTTCTTAGCTCTGCCTGGCCCAGGCTATGTGATTTCAAACAGGCAATCCTCTCTCTGGTGTTTTGGATCCTCCCACTCCACTTCCTACTCCCTGTTCCCCCACCATTAAAAGCTGCCTAGAAAAATTGCCTCTGCCTGTGAACCTCACTCGTCCAAGGCCCCTGCTGCCTATGTGGGACAGAAGTCACTGTGCCCTGCGGGGCTGATATCTATCCCTAAAACCCAAGTAGGGCTTCAGTTGCTGGCTGTCTGAAGGGGAAACACACAGATAAAGCAACCATTGCAATGCCATGTACCCGGTGCTTCGGTGGAGGTCTTCCCACCTCCTTAGGAAACTCTGCAGGAGAGTAACAAGGTGGGGCATGTGACAGGCTCACTGATCCCTGCATTGGAGGTAGCTGACCAGGAAAGGCTTCCAGGAAAGGTGACAACAGAGCCAAGGCCAGGAAGAATACCTCATGGGGCAGAGAGCCAGAGCAGCAGCTTGCTGGCATCGAGAGCCTGGGGAACAGAAACCTAGAGGGGGAAGCTGCCTGGGGCACAGGAAGCCATGGGAAGGGATGTGTGTGCACACACCTGTGCATGTGTGCATATGTTTATATTCATGTGTGTGCATGTGGGTATACTCATGTATTCTGTGTGCATGCATGTGTAATCTATGCATGTGCTTGTGTGCATCTAAGTGTGCATTTGTGCATATCTCTGTGTTCTGTGTGCATACATGTGTGCAAGTGATTACAGGAGGCAGAGAAGTAGGCAGGCCCCAAGCATGAGAGGTTAAGACTCCTCTAAGCCTGGATGATCTTACAGAACAGAGTGCTCTGCAGAGGGTTTTGGAGGGAGACAGGGAGGCAGGGAGGCCAGATTAGAGGATGCAGTGATCCAAATGGAGAGGACAGCCCACCTCTAGCACCTGACACAATTCCACCCAGCAGATCCTCCCCGGGACCTTATGGCTTCTGTAAGGTTCATATACACCAACTACAATTCTAAGCACCTCATTGGTTTTCACTTTAATGTAGAAGACAATGCAGTGAGATAGCATTGTTTTCAGGCATATTTTATAGATGAAAAAACTGAGGCATGGAGCAGAGAGGCTGTTTCTAAGGTCTCTGCTCTTCAACATTCTCTGCTTCTGTCTCATGCCCACCAAGCATCGGTTACAAATAAAACATAGCCAGATGAGATATCAGACCAGCCACACTGAACTCCACCCTCCTGCAGCCAGGGGTGGTGGACATGGCAAGAAGGGGTGCACTGGGCAAGTATCGGAGGTGACCGTGATTTCGGAGGTGGCTGGATAGGGGAAGGTGACTGAGAACAATGCCAGAGGTATGGTAGGGAAAAGGCTGAGGGGCTGCTAAGCACTCAGATCCTCACAGGGGCGGCTCCACATCACTGAGCTTCTCACTCTGGCCCAGGTGGAGGTAGAGGAGCTGCCACGCGCATGGTGACATGTCACTCCACTGCCCAGTCTGAATCTGCTGCTCCCTCTCTCCTGAGTCTCAGTCGGAGCTGCGATGGGAAGATAGGAGAACAGAGAAGGACCCAGGGAGGGCAGCCATCAGCTCACCAAAAGTAGAAGAGGACATGTCGTGGCTCAGCCCAGACTCTCCTTTCTTCCTAGGGTCTTTGGTGACAGACAGACCCAGATGCCACCGAGGCAGGAACAGAGTGACCTACAGGTTGTCAGTAATCACAAGCCCCTGAAATCTCCTGAGATCAGATCAGCCTTCACACAGAAGGCTGAGAGAGGCCTGCTTAACCAGGGCAGACTTCACTCATTTACAAATTGATACACTAATTTAACATGTATTTAGGTTAACATTAAACGAGTTCTCACTGTAATCTCTAACTTACATCTTTACATATGAAGTTTATCATTTGTACTTGATCATACATTAATCATAACATTAATTTATGCATTCAACAATCCAGCACCTACTTGACATCAGTACTGGGGTTGGGCTACAAGGTAGGCAGGAGGGTGCACACGCCCTCACACAGCACCTGCACAGCTTCCTGCAGGACAGATGACCAGGTGAGGGCTTGCAGCAAGACAAAGACAGCATCTCCTCAGGCATGGAGAGGTAGGGTGGAGGAGAGGTAAGGAAGGCTTCCTGAAGGGAGTGACACTGCAGCTGAAATGTGACAGCGGAGAGGCCGAACAAAGGAGAAGCAAGAAAGCAGAAGATAAGAGATGGAGAGGAGCAGGGAGAAGAGACAGGCCTTACTTCAAGGCCAGGGAAAACAAGAGAGGGATGGGGCTGTGGGGTCAAATGCTCAGGCTCCTAGGCAATGGCAGTGAGGAACAGATGGAGAGGTTCCTGTGGCCTGGAGATGAGCCACATGACCTGATGGAATGAGGCCTCTCTGAGCCAGACCAAGAAAGGGCTGCTGTGGAGAGGAGACACAACTCCTGGACTAAACTGGCCAGGGTGGGGAGGGGAGGAAGGCTGGATTCCAGGGGAAGCAGGACTCAGGGCGTGGGGTAGCTGCCTGTCCTCTCAGGTGCACAAAGCCTGGTCCTGCAGGACTCTGGAGGAAGAGCAGCTTTGCAAGGAGGAGACCTCAGCTTGAGGTCTGTTGGGCCAGATGGACCTGTGGCCCACACCAGGAGCATGTCCAGAGTACACTGAATGTAGGGGTCTGGGCTCTGAGGGGAGGGCCAGGGTGGAAAGAAGAACCAGGCACAGCAAGGAGCGGTGCCAGCTGGTCCATGCAGCCCTGTCAAAAGACTTCCCCTGTAGAATGACCACTCTCACTTATATTCCCTTCAACCACCCCTGTAAAGCCCCCACTAAGATGATGAAAGAAAAGGCAAAGACAAGGGACAAGGGGGAACAACAGCAAAGGAAGTGCCTGGGGCTGGGAGAGGCAGCAGGAAGCAACCTGGATTCTTCTTTGATGTCCAAAGGCTCAGGGTAAAGAATGTCCAGTCCTTCTGGGAGGAAGAGGGAGGCAGAATACAGAGGAAGCGCCCCTGACCCCCAGATTCCCTTCCCACCTAACCGAGCATGGGAAGTTGACTCTCAGGAAAAATTAACCCTGAGCTCTCAGCTCTGGGACTTTTGGGGGGTAGAGGGTGAAGCACTGTGCTGAAAGCAAGGATTCCACACAGGAAAATGGAATATCAGCCTCCAGCTGCCACTCCACTTGCAGGTGCTAAACACCCGTAGAAGGAATTTAGAGAAGAACCCCTCTGGAAAAACTTAACCAGTCCAAGAGAAAAGAGTTTGAGATAGTAGAGTTGAGCTTGCCACCTGGCCACCTGTGGGACAAGGTCTGTCTGTCCATGCACAGACTCCCTCATAAGACGACCGCTGCCTGTGCCCTAAATATGGACTCTGCCAAGGGTCCCAGACACAACAGAAATGCCTCCCACATGAGAGAACGAGAAGGGAGAGGGAAGGGTGGAGGCATCAAACAGGAAGGAGTTAGAGGAAACAGAGATAAGTGGTGGGGAAAAGTGCAGCTAAAATTCATAGGAAATTAATAAAGCATTTTGGATGCACAAGGGGAAAAGAGAATAGAATGCTATTTTTAAAAGGAGCACCCAGAATAAGCAAAAGTTCTTGAGAAGTAAAAAGAAAAAATATTATAGCTTAAACTAAAAACTTCATGAAAGGCTGAAAGATTAAATTGAAAACATCTTTTAAAAAAAACAGAACAAAACGAGTTAAGGAAGGAGAGAGAAAAGATATGCAATGGGAGTGTCAAATGGTAAAGTTCAACATCTTCCAAACAGGAGTTCCAGAAAGTGAGAGCAGAGAGAATGGAGGGGAGTGATTTTTCAAAGGACGGCAGGAGATTTTCTAGAATTCAAGGACTTAAGTCCACACTTTGAAAACACTATGAATCATGGAACAAATCATACAGGATCTATGCCAAGGCACACTATCATGAAATGCAAAACATCAGAGACAGAAAAAATTAGAAACAGAAGGAGAGCTGACCATGCACAACGGATACAACTTAGAATGACATGCAAGTTTTGAACAGCAACACAGGAAACTTAAAGAGAACTGAACAATATTTTAAAAATCTTTGACAGAAACTTGTTTGCAACCTGAAATTTCATATCTAACCAAACTATCCATCACATAAATAAGACAAGAGCATATGAAGGCTAAAATAAAGGCCTACTCTGACATGTAAGGATTCGCAAAATTTATCTCCTATGTGTGGTTCTCAGGCAGTTTCTGGAGAATGTGCTGCACCAAAACAAGGAAGCTGGCCAAAGAGACAGAAATCCCTGTCTCCAGGACACAGTGGAGCCAGCCAATAGAGAGGAGAGGGAAATCCTCAGGGAGGTGTGGACAGGGAGTTCTAGAACAACTGGCAGGGAGGAGACTGAGAGGACAGTCCTTCCAAGTGGGAACAAGAGGCGATAAAGGGGTTATCTCCAAAAAAGAAAAGAACTAGAACTGACAGATTATTGCAGGGGTTGGCAGAATTGAAATCAGTTGGGGATTTTGTTGGACAGTTTGAGAAGAACTCATGGTAGGAAGTGAGGAAATAGACGTAGAAGAGCCATGAAGATATGTCTCAGAGTGTAGGTGAGTGTCCCCAGAGGACATTGAGTGCCAGCCCCAACAAGCCACAAGTCTAGATAAAAAGAAGAGAAAAGAGGAAAAAATAAAATGGTTATATTTGATTGAATGGAGACTGTCTGGATAGGTGAATGGCAGAAACATTGAGCACTTAGAAAAAAAGTATTAATAGAAACAAGGCATCAGACAAATACAAAAGGTGGTAATTAACTAGAAAAAGAATTGTATAAGTAAGAATGCCATCATAAAGTGCAATAGAGAAGCCAGGGGTGTAGCTCAGTGGTAGAGCATTTGCTTAGCATGTCTAGGGCCCTGGGTTCAATCATCAGCCCCTTAAAAAATAACTAAATAAAAGTAAACAATGTACTATTGAGCTTAACAGTTGCTTTTGTTCAACAACAACAAAAATTGGAAAGTTGAAGGATAGAGGAAGCAGCAGGGAGTTGGGAGACTTAGGTTTTATGTACCATGGTGAGAAGGCAAGTGCTGATGCCCAAATTGCAGGGTTCCCACATACACATCCATTGAGAAAATGGAGCTAAGCACTAGAGGAAACAACCAGAAGAGTTACAATGACTGGAGCCATGACGGTAGACTGGGCCTGAAGAAAGTGGGCCAGAGATTACTGCTTTTCATTTTGAACCTTCTAATATAATCACCTTTAATTACATTTGGGTACTATTTTGAATTCTCCTCCATCTTGTGACCCTCCCGCCTCAGCCTCCCAGAGTACTGAGATTACAGATGTGTACCACCACATGCAGCTAAATGTTGCATGTTTTTAATTCAAGGCTTGTGTTTTCATAATGGGGCTCAGCACATGGTAGGTTCTCAGAAGTATGGTTATAGAGTGAATGGTGGGAAAGATCCCTGGGGTGGAGGGACTGTGAAGAAGAAAGAGCAGATGTGGGCTGGGCCTGGAAGTCTGGAATGGGAAGCACTGAAGTGGAGGACAGATTAAGGTAATTTACTGTGTTGGCCAACCATCCTAGGAGTCCCTGGTGTCTCCACGTGAGCCCACAGAGAAAGCACCAAAGGGCTGAAGAAGGAAAAGCAGAACACTGGTTCCCTGGGCAGATGGGGGCTCCCTGTCCCTTTGCATATAGCTCTTCACTGCTGCAGTCCCTTAAGGGACTCCCGGGGACCCCCAGCCCTTCTCCCCTCAACCTCAGCCCTTCATTTGTTACTTATTTCAGAACAGGACCCACCCTCTGCTCAGCAGCATTACTTTGGGCTTTCCCCAAACATTCCTCTGCCTGGATCCCCTTCACAGAGGCGGCTTTGCAGGTACGGAGCGGCGCACTTCCCTTCGGGGCCATGCAGATGCAGAAGCAGAGACTGCCTTCATTTAGAAGATTGGCATTTTGTTTATCATGGATTTTTAAAATTGAATTTCATTTTTTTAAAAATGACAAAATACTATTTGTCTTGATTAAAGTAGTATCCCTCATTCGCTTTCCACAGTTTCAGTTACCCATGCTCAACCACTCAACCATGGTCCAAAAATACGAAATGGAAAATTCCAGAAATAAGCAAGTCATGCATTTTATATTGCATGCTATTCTGGGTGATATGATGAGATCTGTGCCATCCAAGTCTTGCTCAACCACACACACACACACACACACACACACACACGCACAACATGAATAGTCTATTGGTCCAATATGTCCACCCTGCATACACTACCTGGGCCTGCCAGTCACTTGGTGGGTGGCTAGATTATCAGATCAGCTTCACTGTATTGCTAAGACCTGTCCATGTATCCCCTACAAAATAGCCTGCCACTATACCCATGCCATTTCCCTCTGTCTTATCATGTCAGTGTTTTATCATCACTTGTCATGCCAAGAAGGGGGAGCACAGTACTGTAAGAGATGAGAGGGAGAGAGAGAAGAGAGAAAGACTACATTTGCATAACTTTTATTACAGCACATTGTTGTAATTGTTCTGTTTTTATTTTTAGTTGTTAATCTCACATTGTGCCTGATATATAAATTAAGCTTTATCATAGATATGTATGTATAGGAAAACATAGTATATGTAGAGGTTCAAGCACATACTGGGGTCTTGGGACAATCCCCACGGATAAAGGAGAGGGCTGTACTGTGGGTTTGGGGTTCCCCTTATATTTTTCACTCTAGGTGAACAAGGATCCTCTACCACTGGCCCTGGACCATTAGTGACTCTGCGTGGCACCCTGCCCAGACCAGAGTCTGGGGTGCAGGCATCGCCCCAAAGCCTCCTGGGATGCGGAGCAGGTTCCCACAATGCTCCATCCACAGTGCAGCCAGAGGGCAGGCAGGTGGAGGTCAGGGTAGCTGGGCTTCTGGGGACTTCCCGGGGCAGCAGCCAGACTTTGGTGGCTCCATCTGCTTCTCAGGAACAGTCTCAGGAGGGGCAGAATGACTGTCACCCTTGCCCTGCACTGGGAAACATCTACAGAGGGAAAAACATCTGTGCAACCTTCTTTTTCTGGAAAAGCCATCCAAATAGTCCCTTGACACACAACCCTTCAATTTTCTGAGGGAGTAAATTAAATGCCTGCTCATTGCTTGAATAGCTAACACTCATTATGGTTCACACTGGTTTGAGGGAAAGTTTGCGACTCGGTGGAGCTGAATTTTTGTGATAGCTAATTATCACTTGCCACTTGCCAGATGCTGTGCTGGGACTTTGGGAGGGTTATCTCAGTGGCTTTTCATGCCACCACGTGAGGTAGATACCACTGTTATCCTCATTTGTCAGATGAGCAAAGTATTGCTCAGAGAGGTTCAACGACTTGCCAAAGGTCACACAGCTGGCAGAGGCCAGAGCTGGTATTGGCACCCTCTCATTCTGACCCTCACCCTTGTATGCTGACTGTCATTCTGACTACAGGAGAAGATATATCTGGAGTCCAGATTAGAGCCAGGATCCTAGGATGGATTAAGCCATGAGCCTGGGTAAGTATATCCTTCTACTCTGTCTCAGGGGCTCAGTTTCTCATATGAGCAGAGAGGACTGGGCAGCTCTGCTGGGCAGTCTGGCCCTGACATACAGGGGCCTGTGACTGCAGCCATCTGGGCTGGTATTTCTAACAGTCCCATGCCCTGCTGTGTTTGTTCTGAAAATGGAGAAGCCACAGAAGAGAGTGCCCTGCAGATCGGCAGGCTTGGGTCAAGTGCTGAAGAAAGAGACAACAGGGCTATTCCAGGACACTGTCTCAGAAACCACCTTGGTCACTGTCTTAGTTACTTTTCTCACTGCTGAGACAAAATACCCAACACCCAAAGTTATAGGAGGAGAGGTTTATTTAGCTCACAGATCAGAGAGGTTTCAACTCATAGTTGGCTGGCCTCAGGCAGGGTGGCACATGGCAGAGGGGATCGCAGAGGAGAAATCGTCCACTGCAAGCAGACAGGGATGAGCAAGCAAGGGACGACCACAGCTCTTTCTATCCCTTATATCTTATCCAGGCTACTCAGGCTGGGTAACACTCACACCCTTAACCCTAGTGCCCTTGAGCCTAGCATGAATGAATCCCAGGATCACACACTCTAGATCCAGGCACCTCTGAACAAGCCCCACCTATAAGTGCATGAGGCTTTGGGAGGACATCTAGACACAAGCCATAGCAGTCACACTGAGGGGTGCAAAGCTGCTCAGGCACTCAGGATCCCCTCCACTTGCCCCAAGAACCCTGGCTCAGCAGATAGAGAAGGCAGAACCCAACTTCAGGGAAGGACAAGGGAGCAGGTCTTGCAGGTTTTACAGGTAGAGTCACAGCACACAGACTGGTCCCCAGGGGCCTAGCATGCAAGGCTGGGAGGGGGTGAAGCCCCTATAATCCTCAGCAATCAGGAGAGAGGAGGGCTCAGGAAATGCTGCACCTAGGACTTACTCTGAGGCAGAAGAAGAAGGAAGAGGGTGTCTGAGGTTCCCTGTCTTAGAAGAGGAACGGCCCCAGCAGCCAGTGAGGGGTGCGGACATAGGGAGGGATCAGGAGCTGAGGGGCCATAGAGCCTCTAACGGGGTCAAAACCAGCTAGGAAGGTCAGCTCCACCAAGAGTCTTGCAGGAGGACCTCAGAGGTGCAGGGAGCTGAGCAGTGGTAGCCAGGAAGTAGCTGCAGCATACTTGAAGGAGAAAGAGTAGGTGGCCTAGTTTCCAGAGCAAGGGGGTGAAGGTCCCGGAAATTGAGCTGGGAAACTGCAACCAGGCCTCGGCCAGGCCTGAGAACAGAGTCTTCTCCAAGGATGCCTTCTTCTTCCTCTGTGGGCAGTTATAAGGTCTCTAGGACCCTGCTCATAATGGGTGAGTGGAGAAAGACCCTGAGGACTCCTCAGCATCCCTGCTGAGATGCTGCTGACCCTACCCCACTATGGGAACACACAGGGCCACCATGTTCCACATACCATTCCCACCTGGCCTAGAAATCAGATTGCCAGGCCTCTGTCACCAACTCCTTCATTGCCTTGCTAGGAAACCCTGTGGTCACCAAACAAGGGGATTGTAGTTGTCATCCCAAAGGGTCTTGGTGTATGGAAAAGCTATGATTCTGTTGGGCTCCTTGGTGACTTTCACAGAGATCCAACAGTTCTCCCTTGAAAGAGTGAGGGCCTTACCTGAACCACCCCTTCCTGGTGGTCTAACTCTGGGAGATCACATGACCCCAAATGGTCTTCATGGTAGGACCGAACCTCTTGCTCACACTTGGTTCAGGAGCACTTGATTCTCATGCAGCATTTCAGGGCTTCAGTCACCAGGTGACTTGAGAGGTTCAGGACAGAAATGACTGGCCATGTAGAAATGGATGAGCTTTCCGGGTCAGGACTGCAGGCCCAACTCCCTTTAACCTGTGACCTCCTGACAAGGCAAGGTCCCCACCCCCTGCCCTACCTCTCTGTTTCTACTTCCTCTCTCCTTCATTCCAGAGTGTCTAGGTCCCTAATTATTCAGAGCTGCAGGAGGCCTGCCAGAGAACAAATTAGAGCTACACATCAGCTATTCTATATTTACCACCTGATGGCTGAGGAGGATCTATCTTCTGCACAATTAAATGAAAAGAGTTTTAATATCGGCAGGCAAAGGACTCTAGCAACAATGGAGAATTAGGTTAGAGCCAGCAATTGGATTAGTGCCGAGCTGCAAGTGAAATGAGGACTCAGACATGGGAGGGTTATTCTTCTCCTGGTGACAGGCCCTTCCTTGGGGGGTGGGGAGGGACCTGAGAATGGCCCAACCCTAGTCCCTGAGCACCAAAGGATGGGATGGGGAACTTTCCCAGAATCCTCTGTGGAAGAGGGAGACCTTGCCCTGGTGTGGAGGAGGAGCCAACACAAGGGTCCCATGGATGCTACCCTGGAGCCCTCCAGTTTGTCTGCCACTGTATCTCCCACTAAGAATTAAACCTCAGCAGTGTCCCTTTCATTCATCCCTAGTTCAGACCTCATCACCTTTCACCAGGGCTGCTGCAGCTCACTGCTGCCTCTTCTCTCTCTCCCCTTCCAGTCCAACCTGGAGGCATACACGAGTCAGGCGTCCTGAGCCAGCCTCCTTCTCAGAGGGATGCAAGAGCACGTAAGTTTTCAGGTGATAGTTATTGAGGGCACAGTTGTGGAAGACACCAACAAATGGTCCCTTCCTTATTTTATTTTCAATTTTGTACTGAGTTGCAGCCCTTAGATATATTACATGTGAAATACGTGAATGCACCCTAGCTTTGCTAGGTGTTTGGAGACAAATTCCAGCACTGCCTAGGGAGAGGCAGTGTATGCATATCACATTTTTTGGCTCCTGACTACCTTTGCTAGGCCACCGCTATTGCCTTGACATAGCAATCCCAGATCCTTGGCTAGAAATTAGAGCAAATCCTTCCTGTCAGATGTCATGTCTCCCACCAGAGCCCCAGTAACCATCCAGGTCAGTCCTTCCCTAGAGAACTTGCAAGCCCTGTCCTGTTTCTGTAGCCCTCCAGAAGGGAAGACTCCACGGCCAAGTGCATTTCATCTGATCACCTTCTTCCTTCTCACTGACAGCCAGTTCTTGCTTCCTCTTGCCTAAGTGGCCCCGGGAAGTGTCCAAGTTTGCTGGCACTATCTCAAGAGAAAACAGGAATCGGCTGCTAAATCTCACAGCCCTGAAGGTAAACCAGGGATCTCAAATTGTTACCCCCATTACTGAGGGTGAAATAGAGGATCAGGGAATAAAATGACCACCTAAGAAGTAGGTGTGGAGTGAAACTGGCTTGGGACTTCCTAATCCAAAGATCAATGAGTGAAAAGCTTACTCACTGTTAGATCACCTCATGCCCAATTCTGCACTGCATTGGAATTGGGTGTCAGGGACAGTTCAGGGTTTGAGATTTTTTTTTTTACCCTGTTTACAAGCTGACCTGTTATTGTTTCATGAATGCTGGTAAAAGATAAAAGACTCCTCAGTCAGCGACAAAAGAGTTTATTACTCACAGAAAAAACAGTAGACGCACAGGGTTACTTTGGTCCACCCATGCCACTGAGCGCTAAAAAGGCAATGCAAAGTACCCGCAATGGGTGGACCTCTAAATGGGTTGTGTTACAGAAGAGTAATGTTAAGCTCGGGAAAATTACTATTTTTACAGCCCATGGAAAGCAACCTGCTCTTTACCTGGTAGGAGGTGTTAGCTCATCCCTCAAGGTTGCCTGTGGCCGACACAACATGGCACAGTCCCTGGGCCCAGGTGAGAGGGATCAGGTCCCAGCATTCTTGACATGGTCAGCATGAAGGTTCAGTGATGTTCATGATCCAGTGCAAACAGTCGACCTTGACAAGGGGACAGGAAGGACATTTTTGGGGGGTCTCCAGACAGCCATGCTTACTGGTCTGCTTTGTAGGTACACAAGAGTATCCCCTTGGAATTGCACATTACCAGAGACTCCCTATCTTGAATGAGAGCTGGTTCCTGGTATCCTACAGCAAAGGCAAGGATCCAAAAAAAATTATACAGCGAAGTCTGGGTGAGGCCATACTACAATACTAGAGGAACATCTAAATACATCTAAAAGACAAGAATAAGGGTGCACTTACCCTTCAGTAACCACAGAGGATGGGTTGTAGTACCTCCTTGGATACCACAGTCCTCAGATGCTTGAGTTTCTTGCATAAAATGCCGTGGTATCTGCATAGAACCTGTGCACATCTTGTATACTTTAAGTCATCCCTATATTTCTTACATTATCGCATATAATGTAGATTACTACACCGCATGATTTGCAATAATGACAAGCAAAACAAGTGTGTTCTGTTCTGACATGGTGATTTTCTGAGTATTCGTGACCCACACTTGGCTGACCCGAGATGCAGAACCGGAGATGGGGAGATAGAGAGAGCACACTGGGCTCATGCCACTGCCAGAGTAAGTCACTTAGGAGAAGAGGGGTTAGGATGCAGTAGCAAGGGGCCCCCAAATCTCAGCAGTTTAAAACCACAGAATTTTTGTTCTCAGTCATGCTACATGAGCGCCCTGGGTTCGCTGGGGCTCTGCTCCAGGCCGACATGGGTGACTCAGCCAATATCTGGACCCCTTCCAGTACCTGGGCTGAAGGAAGAAAACATGCGGTGCAGCACCTACTGACTGCTCATGCTCCTGCTCATAAAGGACACCAGCACTCCTCACAGTCCATGGGCCGAAGTCACTTGTGTGGCCATAACTGTCTGCAGGTCGCACAGAAGGGCTGCCCGACACTGCATGGAAAGAAAGAGGAGAAGGTGACCCAGCCCCCAGGACACCCAGCCAGTGGTTTCTACACTCCACAAAGTAGGACTGCAAACATGAGAACCAGAACAGGAAACTAAGGAGGAGGCACTGTGGTTGGGGTTTTTAAAAAAATAAGTAGAAGAAAGAATGGAGCTCTCAGCAACAGACTCCTGTTCGAAGAGACCTTGATCTCCCTCAAATGCTTAACCTGTGCTTTGTGAGTTGTGTCAAAGTATCCGAGAAAACTGTGTGCCAGTGTTCCCTGTGGTCCTCCCTGGCTTGGTAGTTAGTCTTCAGAGCAACTACTCTTATAGGCTTGGCTCCCTTGGGCTGGACTGTTCCCCGGCCCCAAAGGAGAGGTGCAAGGCTCTGGGAAATGGCCCATGCTCCCTAAACTCTCCCCAGAGGTCTTCTCCCCAAGTCTCACTACACTTCACTTTATTACTCATCCTTCCTGGAAACTGAGTAAACTTTGCCAAGTCACACAGTCTCTTTGTGCCTCAGTTTTCTCATCTGTACAATGGGGGAGCTAACAGTGCCTGGCTCAGAGGCTTTTGTGAGGGTTAATTAAGATAGTGCATGTGACATGCTTAGAACGTTCAGCCTGCTCCAGTGTCTGAAAGAGAAAAGGCTTGGCTATTTTAAAAATTAGTCCATGGACACTCAACCCTTCCCCCCAGATTGAGAAGTTTTAGCAAACTACTACATCCCAGAGTTTGGTAAACCACACTGCCCAGGTACACGTTAGGTGTTGACAAAATCCTGCCTTTGTGGTCTCTCGGCTCACTGGGTGGGGAGAAGGCACACTCACGCCTTGGATGTCGGTGGAAGATGACAGGCGCTCTATCTCCACTTGGTCTTTCTGTCCTGGCAAAGCTGTGTTGGCTTTTTTTCTGGGGGTTTTTTGTTTGTTTGGTTGGTTGGTTGGTTGGTTGGTTGGTTGGTTGGTTGGTTGGTTTCAATACTAGAGATTGAACCCAGAGCCTTTGAACTTGAGCTAAACCCCCAGCCCTTTTTTATTTTGAGACAAGGTCTTACTAAGTCATGAAATTACCCAGGCTGGGTTCAAACTTGCTCTCCTACCGGCCTAGCCTCCCAATCCTGCATTCTGTAAAGGAAATACAATGCACTGATTTTCTTCAAAAACTATCCCATCAAGTTGATATGGGGAATATCAACTTCTCTTCTGACTTTGGGTCTCACAGCTACAAGAGGGTCCATTTTGACCTTAATCTGTGTAAAAAAATCATAAAGCAGGACTCTGATCCTAGCATGTGTCTCTTGCTGGGCAGAGTACATGGACAGCAGGGTCTCAGTGTGACAGTAAGCACCCTGCCTGAGACCGAGTGTGGGGCCAGGGTCACAGAGCTACACCCCTGCATGGTGCATAGGTCAGAGCCAGCTGCCACCACAAATGCCCCAAACAGGTGCTTACACACCCGAAGCCTATCTCCTCGGGAGAGGGGAGGCTCAGAGTCTGAGAACAGGCCATTGGTACCGTTATTTGTCCTGAGGCCTCTCTCCTTGGCTTCTCAACATGCATCTTCTCTTTTTTTCCACAGGGTTTTCCTTCTTGTTTACCTATGTCCTAATCAGCTCTTCTTCTAAGGACACCAGTCATATTGGAGTAGAGCCCTCTCCAGTGGCCTCATTTTACCTTCAAAGTCCGGTGTTGAGCCAGGGAAGCAGTTCAGTGATGAAGCACTTAACTAGCTTTTCACCATCTCTAGCACCACAAAAAAATAAATAAATAAACAAATAAAAGAATAAAATGTCCCATAGTCAAATGACCACATTCTGAGACATTGAACTTCAGTGTATGAATTCAGGAGAGACCCTATCAAGCCTATGACACTTCCCATCATCAAGCTGCTACCCTCGTAGCAGGAGTAGGGGCAAGTTTGCATTCATTTCACTGTAAATCCGTAGTATGAGTTGCCCACTGTGCCATCCCACCCCTACCTGGACCTTTCATTGCCTCCAAAAGCCTTGATTCCCTCTCAGCTCTGAGAGAGCAGGAAGCCCTCTCCTTGCCCAGCCACAATCCCCATCCCTTTCATTCCCTCCCTGAACTTCATGGGCTCCTATGGAGAGCTGACCTCTCAACTGGGCTTGCAAAGAGGTGGACAGGGGCTGAGGGGCCAGCAGCAGGAGGAGGCCAGCAGAGAAGGGTCTGGCAGTACAGCTGGGAAGGGCTTGGAAGCAGTGTTTGGGATGGTGGAGTGGGAAGAGGCCTGGGAGGCCTTCCGTGGAATCTGTGTGTCCTGCTCCCACTCAGAGGAGCCCCGGCCCCATCCTCCTCAGCAGGAGAGGCCAGCTCACAGATGTTCAGCTGTTCCCAAGGGCTCCTCTGCCTCCAAATCCTGCAGGGGGGCCAAAGGGCAGCCCTGTGATTTCCTGGTAGAAAAGAGCTGTAGCTAACCACAGAGCTGGGGGTTATGAAGTTTCCCCTGTGCCTTGTCCCACTTCTGCTTGGAATTCTTTTGCTCTGTCTCTTTCTTTTATTGTCTTGACCATCTTCCTTTCTGGCCATGGGTCTCACAGCTACAGGAGGCTCCAGAATGGGTATTGAGGGGTCTGCAGTAAGTCAGAAACTGATCAAGTCTTTTTTTAATCTGATATTTTTATTCATTTTCCTTGGTGTACCCCAGTACCTGGAAGAGTTCCTGGTACGTAGAACAACAGGAATGCAATAAAAAATTTGGAATAAATGAAAGAGCAAGCTTTCTCTCGGGCTCCTGGTGTGCTGTGTAGGGTGGAGGAGTGGGGATGATGGGCAGTGTCCCCTCTGGAACATAGCCTCTGAGGGTCCTTAGGGGTGCCAGATGGAAAAGCAGGGAGGCTCTAAGGCCTCCAAAGACTGGGGTCCAGGAGTAAGGAGGACAGAAATGGAGAGAAATTCAGACAGAGTCAGAATAGTAGTGAGTATCCTGTCCTTGGAGACATTTGAGATTAGCTAGCCATGGGGAGTCCAGATGGTGCCCGAAGGGAGCACACCAGGGCCCCTGAGAGGGCAGGTGGCCTTAGGGCTGATGGTGACACAGACCTCGGCCTCTGTCCCCTGAACCTGAGTGGGGCCCTTGCTGCTGCCATCCTCAGATTCCTCACCGGTGTGATGGCAGGGAGAGGCACCACACCCACTGTCACCTCAGCACCCACACCCAGCCCTGGAGATGGAGAGTTTGTCCCAAGAGGGCAGGTGATGTCCTCCCCAGCACAGCTGGAGTAGACTGTCCTCCCTCGGAGGAGGAGGGGAAGCAAGGGACAGCACAGCCCCAGCAGAGCGTGCAGAGGTTGCAGTGAGAACAAGCTTTACCCTGACTCCCACGCCTCCAGGCAGCCCCACAGGCCCCTGCCCTGTCTGCAGTGGCCCCAGGGGTGCTGGAGGAGCCATAGAGGCTTAGTAGGGTCAGGGGCCATGGCATCCACTGGAGGAACCCAGGCTTGATTCAGAGGCTCAGAAAGAGGGCCTCAGAGTGGGAGGCAGGAGGCCTGGACTCAGCCCCGTCTCAACCCCGATTCTCTGTGTAACCATGGGCACGCCCCTCTCCCTAAGTCCTAATTAACCAAGGCTGGGTCTGGGCTCCTCTGAGATGGGAGCAGGAAGGGAGAAAGAGGCCCCAGCCCTTGGTGACTGAAAGTAAAGGAAAACAAAGAGAGTGGCATAGAAGAAAGATGAACAAAGATGAACATGCTAAACCTGTAAAATGGGCTTACTAATCTCTGTCCTGCATCTTTGAGAAGAACAAAATATGAAAACCAACATGTGCATGTCACTCTGCAGGATGGAGGGTGTCCTTTGGATCATCCTGTCCTTGGACAGCCTTGTGGGTTACCAGGGCTCAGAGGCAGAGCCACAGACAGGTGGAGAAGGGAGTCCCCCAGATCCAGGTGTGACCCAGTTAGGGTGTGGATGGAAGCTGAAGGATTTTAAGCACCCAGTTTCCTCATTTAGAGAACAGACAGAATATGCTACTGACTTCATGAGCCTTACAAGACACTGAATTAAAGCACTTAGTACCAAGTCTGGCATTCACTGAGTGCCCATTACACGTGGGCTCTCTCATCATTGCCCCTTCCCTTAGCCACTGTCACAGAGTGTGCCCAGATCTGGACATGGCTCCACCTTGGGCGATGAAGGTAGCAGAAGAACTTCTAGGCTCAGCTTGATGGGAAACTCTGGGGTGCCTGAAAGCTGACACTGAACCAAAATAGGACCGCAGAAGGCCAACATATTAAATGCATTTATGTATGTAAAAGTGACACACATGTTTCATGAAGTAATATTTACTTTCGTGGTCTACTTTCTATCCTAATTCATTAAAAATAGTATGTTTTAGTGAATTTTAATGTGTTCGGTCATAACTCAACACAAAAAAAGAGTAATGACCCTGGTGGAGGTTTTGGGCTGGGGATTTAGCTCAGTGGTTCTGCCACCTGCCTCGCAAGTGCAAGTATCCGAGTTTGATCCCCGGTACCAAAAAAAAAAAAAAAGAGTAATGAGCTGATATGAAGGGCCAGCCCTGAGTCTGGAACCCTGCTCATCTGAGTCTGATTCCAGTGGTGTGGGTGGGGGACTAGGTCCAGAGCATGAGAACTGTCTTCTCCAAAGGGCGGCCAACAGGGCTGGCAAGCAGACCCAGGAGGCAGATGTCCAGCAAGGCTGCTCCCCTCTACATCTCCCTAAGGGAACACTTCAGACTCTCAAAAAGGGCCTCTGCCCAGCACACCCATCACTGGGGATATGAGGGTGGGTAGCTGTAGAGGAACAATTGGAGGGGGGAATAACGTGAATTTGGCCTGCAAAGGACAGAGGGATGTGGGAACTCAAAAGGAAGCATAGAGTCCAATGGTTAGCACAGAACCTGCCTTACTAGAGTCCTACATCCCAGGCACACTGCCTCTCAGCTCTCAGCCATGTGCAAGTCATTCAGCCTCTGTGTGCTCCCTTTCCTCACCTATAAGGCGATCATGCGAAGTCCTCAAAGAGTTCTTTACGGAGCATATGCATATGCGTGTGTGCCTGTATGTGTCAGTGTGTGTCTGTGTGTGTGAGGAGAACACTGCCTGGCGCTCTGATCATTTTTAGTGCTCAGTCAGAGGCAGCCACTTACTGGCTGCATGCCAGTAGTGTTGTGGCCAACAAATGCCATATGGAGCCTTGGGGTCAAGTTTCTCTCCACAGTCTCCATACTAGTGAGCCAGGGGATTGGTGGGGTGGGAGCAGGATGGCCCTCAGCCAGATTGCAGCCTGGAGTCCCTCAGCAGATCCCACCATTGCTCATTAACAGTGCACTGGCTTGCTCAGGAGGAGGGAGATCAGTTATTAGCATCACAGATAGCTCCTTGTAGGGCCAGCAGGTGTTGGAAATGTCCTCAGCTGGGAATGCTAGTCCCCACCTTGGGTACAATGTTATATCTCCCTCTCAAGTCCCCATCTGAACACAGAAGTGCCTGAGTTCATAATGTCAGGAGGGGCTGTGTTCAGGGACAGGGTTCCATTGATGTAGGGTTCAGTGTCTTCCCTGGGGAGATGTGTAGATTCCCATAGGCTTGTATCCCCCAAAACAGGACAGGCTGGAGTGAGGGAGGGACTGTTTATGTACTCAGGGGCTTCTTTCTGCTGTTCTTTACACCAAATTCCAAATGCTGAAAAGCAGAGGAATAATGATCATGCATTACCCATCCCCACTTAGCCACATAGGGTCCAAAGAACCTGCCCTGGCCAGTCTTCCTGACCTGGTGTCATATACCTCTGCTGCTCAGAAGCCACATCACAGAGCCTCTGGGGGATGTCCTCTCACAGGTGCCAGAGGGACATGGTGCCTCGAAGGGCATGGGGAGGGGCAAATTAGCCAGTACAGCCTTTGGCACATAGCAGATGCTTCCCAACCAGGAGAAGGTTGCCTCTCTCTCTCTGCAGCCCCTTGGCCCAAATCCCATCCCTGTCCTCCCTAGAAGTCCCAGCTCCTGGCAGAGCCTCCTCTCAAGGCCTCTTCTGGGTGCTTGGCTCTGTAAACAGGTCTTGCGGTGGCAGCAGCCTTAATTCTAGTTCTGGGCTTGGTAATTTCCCATGATTACAGGCCCTGTCAGTACAGCAAGCACTCCAGCTGCTAGGAAGCTAGAAGGCCTCCACAGGCCAGGTCCAGCACATGCACACACATGTGCCTGCACATTCGGGAATGCACGCTCTGTCACATTCACACACACATGCACCAGGACCCCACGTCCTCCGCCAGGCTGTATGGTGCTGCCTGGGCCAATTCTGATTCCTACTTGGGGGAGCTCTCCACACTCACACATGTACAGACCCCGTCCCTGTGGCAGTTGACAGCTCTGTCAGTAAGGAGAGGGGCCAGGGATAGGAAGACAAGGGCTCTCACCAACCCCACACTTCTGCCACAATCTTCCTTCTCTGCCTCATCTGTGGCACCCAAAATTGGCCTAAGAAAATGAATTGTTTGTCTTTTCTCTCTTGAGAGCTCCTAAGCAGTGTGTGTGTGTGTGTGTGCGTGAAGTGAGTCAATTGGCCAATATTTATTGGCCATTGCTCTGGTTTGGATCTGATGTGAGTATGGTCCCCAAAGTCTTGTGTGATGGAAGTGGGGCCCCCAGGGTGGCACTGTTGAGGTGGTAGAATTTTACTGAGGTGGGACCTAGTGGAGATTATTGGGTCATGACTGCCCTTGGGAGAAATTAATGCTGGTCTCCCAAATTGGGTTAGTTCTCTCAAGAATGGGTTATTATCAAATTTTGCTCTTCTAGCTCCTGCTCTTGCTTCCTGACTTGCCCTAGGATCTCTCCCTCTCACAGGTGCTCCCAACTGTGATGCCATCTGCCATGTTGTGCTGTAGTCAAGAGGCCTCATCCGAGTGTAGAAGATGCTAGTGACATGCTCTTGGACCCCTAGAACTGTGAGCTAATTAAACCTCTTTTCTTTACAAATTACTCGGCCTTAGGTATTTTGTTACAGCAACACAGCGCAGGCTAAGACATATCAACTGCAGATCTTGACCATGATCCTGTTCAAAGCCTGTTAACATGGAAGTAACTAAGACAGTGAGAAGATCAACTATAAACATGAAAATATGTCAATAACATATAGTCAATCCTCAGTCACAGGTCTCATATTTGTGAATTCACCTGCTCTCTAAACCCAAACTAAATATTCACAGAATTTTGCAGTCATCAAATATTTGCAGAAGCATAACACACACATCCTGGGATGAGGTCAAACAAGAGGATCCTCTGCCTTCTTGTTCCACTTTCCATACTGTAAACAAGTATCCCAGTCCTTGTTTACGTACCGTAAACAAGTGATCTATTTAGCACCATATTTTTGTGCTTTTTTTGGTGACATCGCTATTTCAAATAGCCACCAAATGCAGAATGAAGTGCTGTCAGTGTCCCTGAGTGCAAAATATCTGTGATGGGCCTTACAGAGAACACAGACGTGTGGATAATCTTTGCTCAGACATTAGTCATTATGCCCGCAGACATGAGTTTAATATTAACAAACCAACAATATATGTTAAACAGGATTTTTATAACAGGGTTGTGTACTGATCAGTTGACAAAAATGTTGTAACACAGGCTCATAGGAACCTCATCCTAAATTTCCACTAAGAGCAATAGCTCCATATTTGCTAATTCAGTATTCATGGTGACTGTAGAACAAACCTACCACAAATAATGAGACTTGACTATAATTATTACTAAGTGCCATGAAGAAATTAAGGCAAGGGAACATGATAGTGACAGTGAATGATGTTCCTAGGCAGTCAGGACACACCTCTCTGGGAAGGTGACATTGGCCCTGAGTCTGGGTAAGATGGAAGGTGGTAACTATGGGGGTAGCTGGGCATGAACATGGAAGGTAGCAGTTGGGCTGAAATCAGCAAGAGCTCAGAGGATCAGGAGACAGCAAGAAGAGGGTAACCAGAAGTCAGCACAGAGGAAGAAGGTGAAAGATGAGATGGGAGAGATGGGCTGGCCCAGGGCCCTTGTAGGGTGCAAAAGGAATTTGGGTAGTTTGTTTTCCTGGTGAGATTGGACAGCAGAGAGTGACAAGATCTGCTTTGTTCCTGCTGCATGAGCAATGCCCTGTGAGGGCCAAGAGGGCTGGAACATGAGTTCTGCTGAGGGAGCCGTGAGAGGTGTCACCTGGGGTGGCAGTCACAGAGCTGAAAACCTGGTGGGAGGAGCTGGCTAGGGCCCTGGGGGACACCTGCGGAGCAGAGGAGGGGCCAGGGTAGGCCTGAGGTTTGGATGGAACCATGTCTTAGGGTCACTCTGTGGGAGATCACCAGCTGAGGTTACTGCAAGTCCTACACAGCTGGCTTTCTGACACAGGATTGCTCTGAATTCTGCTAACCACCGCTTCCTGTCCTGCAGGTCACCTCTTGTGCTCTAGCAACTCAAAGCAAACCTGGAGAAACATTCCCACACATGGATATTACATTGCTGAAACACCTAGTTCCTCACGGAGGACAATGAGCCCTTCCCTTAGTTCACTTCCTCCCTGACCTTTCTTTTCTCAAACCCACACCCCTCTGCCTGTCCCAAGAGGACCTCACTGCCACTCTGACCTCCAGCTGCTCTCTGACATTTGACCTCCACATCCCTGACAGCCTGAGTCACTTGCGTCTTTGTCCTCTGCATCTACACCTGCAATGATAGGGCTGGGTCTGTGGGTCTCCACCCTGGTTGGAAGTGTGAGGGACACCGGAAGACCCAGGGGACCCGAGTCTGGGTCTCTGCTCCTGCAGGGCCTGAGAGAGGACTGGCAGGATGTATGCGGTTAGGGTTAGGATTGAGTGACAGAGCAAGGACTGCCAAGGACTTAGTTGTGAGCAATTGCAAGGCTGGATCTTGTCACAATTGCAAGGCTGGATGTTGTCAAAGCTAGGAAATCTGAGTCTAGTCTGTGTTGAGTCAGAGGTGTATGAGGGGTTTGCTGCCACAGCCTCTGCACAGTGCAATCCTCTGGGCTGAGAGGCTGAGCAGGCCCTGGTGAGAAGCAATGGCAGGGCCCTTCAGGTCTCCCAGAGGCTCCCAGGCTGTTTTTCTCCTGTCATAGGACTCCACGGGCACTGGATATCTAGAAGGCAGCCATCTGTCCAGAAAGATTCAGAGCTCTTCTGTGCCAGGGCCACACCCAGCAGAGCCTGGGCCACACTGGCGCTGTGGCGATGCCACAGCGGCCAGCCTTTCCCAGCCTCGTAACCATGGGAATGTGTGTGGGGCTGCGGGCTGCTTATGCAATGCTTCTCAGGGAGGGAGACTTGCTGGCCCCAACCTGCTCCTAGGGATGCATGCAGGGGAGCCAGAGCTCCAGCAGAGCCTGTGAACTTGGGTGACGGCAATCCACATATTACCCCCATGAAGGGGTCTGGGAGGGGATTCATCAGGGGGTTACAATGCACCCAAGGGAAAGGGAGGGCAGGAAAAAGAAAGTGTGAGGGTGGGGTATGCAGAGGAACTCCAGAAGGGAATTTTAACAGACGGGGGAGGCTAGCCATCCTCATGCAAGTGGAAAGCTCCAGCCACCTCTGGCTGCCCTGGGACCCAGCTGTTTGGTATCAGAGAGACCAGACAGTTGCCTAACAGGCTGTTCCATCGCCCACAGCTGGAGGCTGGGGCCTCCTGAGGGGAAAGATGGAGGACAAGAGAGCTTAAAAGCCAGCCAGAAGAGCAAAGTTCATGAGAGGAGGCAGCCCCCATGAGTGAGCCAGACAAACTGTCAGGGTCCAAAGTCTGGATCTACCTGAAGGCAGCCCTCTTCCTAAGGGTTCCAGGGCCTGGGCCTCTACTGGCCCCAAAAGTTGGAGGATGAAGCCATTGTGCTGGACTGGATGAACACATGAGGGTCCAGAAGCAGGAGGTTAGGGCCCTGTCTGTCCATGGTCCCTGATGCCTGCCCTCGATCCTCCCTACCCCTGGCCCTGTGCTCTTCACTCCACAGCACCCCTACCCCTGCCCAAGCACCTGCTGGCTTCCCCAACGCACAGGAGATGCTGGCTCCAGGTCCTCCTTGCCTCTCTTCCCCAGCCCTCATCCTGGGTGGCTGCGATGCCCAAGCAATGCTCCATCACTGACTGGCCTTCCAGTCCCATCCTTCCCTCTCAGGATCCCCCTGATGCCCTGGAGGCACGTTGCCCACCCCCATCAGGAGCCCAGGCCTAGAGTGAAGCTCCCTGCTCACCACACCCCCTCTCTTCCCAGCTCCCTCTAAGCACTGCCTGATCCTCGTCCTACCCCATCAAGACCCTCTGACTTGGATCTCATGAGTACCACACAAGTGCTCCTTTGCAAAGATAAAATCCCTGCACCCTGTCTTTGGGTCTCATCCATCCAAAATAAGCCAACTCCCCCTCTCCGTAGGTTTCCCCTCCCCCAGGAAGCCACATTATTCTACATTTGCATTCTGGGCAGAACTGAGCCATCAGCACTACCTGGTGACTGCCCTGTATGTCTTGCCTATTTGTTCTGCCACCTGCTGCCACTAGCATTTCCAGTCCTCTTCATGCTCCTCAGGACCCCACTACCCTCCCCTCCCTAACCCTGAGGAGCCAGGAGCCTTGTCTCAGAGGTGAAGATGGGAGCCAATGGCTGGTCTCCCTCTACTGCCTACCACGAGACCCCACCCCACCCACATCAGCCAGCACCTTCTGGGCAGAGAACTTATGCCCCAACCCAGGTCCTGGGCAACCTCTCCTTACTGCCCACAGCCCCGAGTTCAGTGGCTGCAGACTGCAGCTTAGCAGCATTTATCCATCCATCCTCTCAAAACCAAACAAGGCCACTCACCACCTGGACCTCCGATCCCCTTCCAGAGAAGCCTCAGGTAGAGACTGTCCCATGTCCCATCCCACTTTCCTGTGGTCCATTCACTTCTCACCACCTTCCCGTCTGGCTCCCATATCTATCCTCTGCCAAATCTGCTCTTGCTGCCAGCCATGGCACCAAACCCCGGGGATGCGTCTGGAGCCTCTTCTTAAAAGGCTGCTTAGCTGCACACAGACATTTGCTAGCTTCTCCTTGTCATGCTCTGTGTCTGGCCCCCAAGATCCACAGTCATCTGGTTTCCTCCCACCTCTCTGGCTGCTCCTTCTCAGCCTCCATGAGGGCTCTTGCTCCTCAGTTGGATTTGGAAATATTTGAATCCTTCCTGGCTCAGGTTGAACTCTTGCATGCATTGCTCCTCACCTGGGTGGTCTCACCTGTGCCCCTGGTATTGAACACCATCCATATTTCAACAATCCAGAAGTCCATTCCCAACCCAATTTTCTTAGCTCCAGCTGCTCATTGGCATCCCCTTGGATGTCTCCCCTGCCACACTGGACATTTCATCTGTATCCCACTGAACATCTCCTTTGTGTCCAGTTTGTTATATCACCTGCATCCCACTGGACATATCACCTGCATCCCATTGGACACCTCAACTGAGTACCACTTGTGCATCCCAAACTGAAAGTACCGAAACCAACTGGTGTTCTGTCCCCTAAAACCTGCTCTTTTCCCACCTTTTCATTCCAGAGAGCCTCCTAGAAACTTTTTTTACCTTATCTATTAATTCAGCATCTCTGTTGCATCTTTCAAATCTGTCCTTATCTTTTCAACAACCATCACCCTAGTCCTAGCCTATTTTTGATTTCTGTTTCCAGTTGCCATCTCTGCCTATAGTTCAGTCTTTTTTTTGGCGGGGGGGGGGTGTACTGGGAATCGAACTTAGGACCTTGTGCTTGCAAGGCAGGTGGTGGCACCACTGAGCTAAATCCCTGGCTATAGTTCAGTCTTCACATGCCATCCAGAGGTATTATTTGAAAACTGTAAGTTCATTATATCACACACTTCCAACCACTCTTGGGATCAAACTTGCTCAGTATAGCTTTCCTGGCCCTGTATGACACAGGTGCAGCATGCATGTGGGAGGCTGGGAAGCTAAGCGCCGCCTGCAGGCTGGAGTAGGCAAAAGCCTGAGTGTGTATTCAGAGGCCCCCGTGGTCTCAGGTGATCCTCCCCTTTTCTCACAGATCCATCCACCATAGTTTATTTTCAGTTCCCCCAGATGCCACGCTCCTTCCTTTGAACATGCCCTTTCCTCTACCCAGGCTTCACCTGGCCAACTCATACTCATGGCTCTAATATCAGCTTAGCTATCCCTTCCTCTAGGAAGATTTTTCTCTTCTCTTTTTGCACTCCCAGACTAGGTTTGGTCCTTCCGATTCTTCTTCTCTCAATACTCAACTTCTCTTCTGTGCACCTAAGGCCATTCTGATGCACTTGTCTCAGTGGTACGTTCACTCTCTGAACAGCTCTGTCTCCAGCTCATGGAAGATGAGTGAAACATCTGTCAAGTTTGTGACTGGCCAGCAAGTTCTAAATGTCCCCCCTACATCTGAGGAGCTTTCCACACAATTCCAACCTTGCCTAGAGTGGAGGTCAGAACTCACAGTCCTAGCCTTCCCTGCAGGCAATAGGCAGGGTCACCACCAAGGCTTTGTCCATGGATGGCAGTTCTGTGGGATTTGGGTTGGAGAAGAGCAGAACGAAGAAGCCGTTGCCAGGTGGATCTGAGATTTTGGGAAATGTGGCAGTGGAGGAGTTTGGCTTTTCAGGACAACCATGTGGCCTTTCTGGCATCCGGTCCGCACTATTGCTGAAGTGAGCAGCTGGGTGTGTAGTGAAAAGTGAGAGTCGGGCTTTGGCCACATGACTCCCTGGAGTGGGCCGTGTACTGCTCCCAGTTGCACTGCCTCTGGCCTGAGCTCTGGCCTCCTGGAGGGAGCCGAGCCACAGTTATATACATAAATATATCACAATTTTTATACTTATTCATTTATTTTATTTTGTTGTGTTTTTTTAACTCAGGATCTCATGCATGTTAGGAAAGTATTCTACCACTGAACTACATCCCCAGCCCTAAAAAGAGGTTTATGATATGCTACTGGCTCACGCGGGAGGCTGGGCAGCCAACTGTGAGCTGCAAGCTGGAAAGGCAAAGGCCTGAGTAGTGTATTCAGAGGCTTGAGAATCAGGAATGCCGAAACCCAAAGCTGCAGCTCAAGGGTGGGTAGAGGAAGCCAGAGTCCAGCCTTCTTCCAGCCTTTTGTTCTATTCAGGCCCTTGACAAATGGGACGGTGCTCGCCCTCATTAAAGAGGGGCCTCTGCTTTACTCTTCTACCCATTCACTCGCTAATCTCTTCCACCTACACAGACACATCTAGAACTAATGATAAATACCTGTGGCCCAGTCAGATTGAAATTTACCTTCACACTCTAGTCACACCCTAAGCCCCTAGAGAAGGACTACATTCCAGAGTAGTCTGCAGCTGTGTCCCCAGACTCTAGCAAGACACCTGTCATCTAAGCAAAATTTAGCAGTTACTTACCCAGTGAAGGAACAGATGGGCCGGCAGACCCAGAGCTCTACCAGAGGCGAAGCCATGAGAGTCCCGGGGAGCGTGAAGCCTCAGGCGGATGCCCACCAGCCTCCCATACCCTCCCTTTGAGTGTCACCCCCAGCTGAGGGCAGCCACGTTCTTGCTTCCTGTCCAGCTGGTGGGGAGAGGCTCTTGGGCAGCTTGGTCCATTGTGTTCCAAGGCCTATACCCCAGCCCTCGAATCCTCATCCCGGAAGCCTTTCCTGCTGCTCCTGCCACCACCATGCCCTGTCCTCAGCTCCTACATCCCTGGGACACCTGTTCCTACTCTCACCCAGGCTTAGGTTGCACCCTGGGATCATCCCCACTCCTGTAGGCTCCCAGCACAGAAAGCAGCCCCTTACTTTTATCTCACCTCACCTCCCCGGAGTGAGGAGCCCAGCTCCGCTGGAGGGAAGTTGGAATCCTTTAGCACCTGAGGGAGGCTTCTGGGAAGAGGATGCTGAAGTAGGGGTGGGAAACTGTTCTCCTTACAAGGATCCAGCATCCCAGAGAAGCCCCTGTGTCTCAGTCTTGCACTGTCTCCTCAGCTCTCAGTTTGCTCACCGCTCCTGGCTCTGCAATGCTGGGGTCTGAAGGGGATCTGGGCTGTCCTGTTTCTCCCCCACATCTAGGCCCCTACTGACCAGATGCCTTCTTCCACCAGCTCCTCAGCCTGGGACCCAGGACTCTTCTCCCCACCTCCAGTGTCAGGGCCTCACCCAGGGTGCAGGTCAGCCTGGCCAGAGAACTGGGCTGCAGTTCATCTGCCACCTGGTGGCTGACACGAGCTTTGTTCTTCACCTGCCCCACTGCCTGCCATCCAATTCTGACCAATCCTTCCCTCTACAGCTGTGGAAACTGAGGCGCTCAAGGAGGAAGAGTTTGCCAGACGGGGGACGTGCCGGAAACAGGCATCTTGGACAGACTCCCAGTTCAGGCATTCTCATCTGGGAAGAGACTAGAGAAGTGGTGGAAATTTGAAGCTCTTGAGTGAAATCGGAAGGAACAAGAAGGAGACTTGCAGCCATGGGTGGACCACTAAACAAGGGATGGATATTCACAAAGCAAGCTCTTCTGCCACTATTGGCACCAAAAGTAACTGCCAACACTAACCAGCTGCTAGTTAATATTAACTCACGCTAACCACTGACAAGCCACGACTACTAGCTAACATTAGCTACTATTGCTAACTAGCTAGCCACTACCATTAACACCTCTAAATGCTAACACTAATTGCTAATTAACACTAATCTTTAATTAATCCCTAACATTAACTAACACTAACCACTAACACCATTATGTTAACACTTCTACCAACCGTTAAAACTCAGAGTAGAAAAGATGAGTTTAACGATGATAACAATATTGACATTTTTTTCAAGAATACACGAGAGCAACTTTTCTGAGAGCCGATGCACATCATGTGCATCGCATTGGCTCAAAAAGCCCAGGTGTAGGGGAATTTATTCTGAAATTCTGGTAGTTTATGCTAAAGTTTTTTGGAGTGTACATGAAGAATTATATGCAAGGAAGTTTATTATCACAGCTATCTACTTAAAAATAGGGATCAAATTTCACCAATAGAGGGTTTGTTAAATTAGTACTGGTAAAGGAAAAAATATTATACAAACTTTACACATTCTGGGGCAGAAAACTTTCTACACGTGTGCCACACAGTGTCCATTTACTTTTTTAAAATATCAGCTTTATTGAGATATCGCACATACCATAAAATTCACTCTCCCTCAGTGTACAATTCTGTCTCTTCTTGAAAATTCACAGTTTGTAGCCATCACTACTGTCTAATTTTAGAATATTTTATCACTTCAGAAAGAAATCCTGTACCCATTAGCAGTTTGTCTATCCCAGACATTTCATAGTAATAAAATGGAATCATACATGATGTGGTGTTTGTGATTGTTTCTTTCACTTAGTACAGTATCTTCCAGTTTGTACATGTCACTGTAGGTTTTAGTATTCCATTCCTTTTTATTATGGAATTCCCATTCTGTCATATGGACATACCACATTTTCTTTATCCATTTTCTTTCATCTGGCCCTCAGTTGATGAGTATTTGGGTTGTTTCCACAACTTGACTATTGTGAGTAATGACGTCATGAACATTTGTATGCATGTTTTTGTGTAAATATATGCTTCCCATCCTCTTGGTTAGATCCCAAAAAGTGCATTTTCTGAGTAAATCAACGTTTGGCTTTTTGAGGACCTGCCAAGCATTTTACCACTGCAGCGGACCATTTTAGGTTTCCACAACAATTCATGAGCGTTCCAATTTCTTCACATTCTCAGCAGTACTTGTTATTTTTCCATTTGTTCCATTTGCACCGGAGGTGTTAAGCAGCATTTCATTCTGGTTTTGATCTGTATTTTCCTAAGGATGAATGGTGTTGAACATCCTTTTACATGCTTTTTGGCCATATGTAGGTCATGCATTATTTTTAAGCATTAAAAACAAGATGCAAACTTACAAATAGATTACGACTTCAAGATGTTTCAAAAATGCGGAGAAAATCCCTTTTAGGAAACAAAAAGAAATATCAATGATGAATGTTGCAGGGTAGTATGATTACGGTTGATTTTTCTTTTCTTTTTAAATTCTTCCTATATCCTTCAAATGCCTGCGAGGAATGTGAATTACTTTTATGGCCAAGATAAAGGAAGGAATGCACGATGGGTTTTCAAGCCCACATTTTGACTCTGACATTTGTCTGACCAGGCAGGAGTTAGGCAGCTGGGCATCACGAGTAACAGTGTGACCTTGGGTTTCACATAACTGTATCTCCCTTCACAGGAACCTTCGTGAGTGTGAGGGAGGAGGATGTGCCTCCGCCTCTACCACACACACCCACACATACACACACGTGCACCAGCAGCCTGGCTCTTGTGCTCATAGCGCATAAGAAAGGAAATATGATCTAGGCAGGCCATGGAAGATAAGCAGATCCTTTATGCAGAAAAAGATCTCTGGGACAGGAGAGCTCAAACACGGTCCAGGGCAAAGCAAATGGCACCTAGCTATCAGCCCAAATGGGCATGGGCGTGGATTTAGATTCTCAGGGTAGCAGGGGGAAGGAGGAATGTTAAGCAAGGTTGGTGTAGCTCGGGAAGGCTTCCTGCAGGCAGGAAGAATGGAGCAAGACACACCTGCTGTGGGTAGACCAAGCAAAGGGCAGATTTCATTCTGACCTGGTGCCCGTGGGCTTGTTCTCTGTACTGAGATCCTTCCACCCCATCAGTCAGTGAACTGGTGCCCCCAGACAGCGCCTGGCTTTCTTTCTCTTCTCTCTTGTCAAAGGGAAGTGGGATGGGTGGTGCTGCTGTGTCGCACCAGGCTGGGGGCAGCAGGCAACAGGCTGGGACACAGGAGGCACACAGCGGGGAGGACATAAAAGAAGGAAAGGCCTAGAGTTGAGAAATCTCTACCCAGAGGAAGACAGGGAAAGAGACTCAAGTAATTCCTAGAAGAACATACCCACAAGGCTAGCAGGCACCCTAAGAGATGTTCACACTTGTCCAACATCAGGGAAATACAAATGAGAACAGCAATGTGCTGCCACTGTACGCATGCCACTGGCTTGCAAACATTAACAATCTGGAAAAATACCAAATGCTGGGGGCTGTGGGCACTGGGGAACCTGAGAGCTGCTGGTGGGAGTGCTGATTTGCAGCTGCTTTCTGGCAGTGCTTGAACTTATCACGTCATGAGAGGTATGACTGATGCTCCAGGGTAAGTGCTGGAGGAAGACTTGTTCCACTGGCCCATAAGGGACACACAGATGGATGTCTACCTAGAGGGAGGGGACAGGTAACCCATGGGGAATGGCACCATGTGGCGCATATGCAGTCAAAACAGTGGACCAGATGTATACACAGCAACATGGGAAGAGGGATCTCTTAAAAGCACAATGCTAAGGAGGAAATGTTAGTAGCAGGATGAGGCATATGACGGATAGCATTTATATACATTCAAAACAGACATATGAAACACTTCGCTTTTATCAAAGGCAAAAAACACAAGGATTCACATTAAACCCATTGGCTTGTGTGCCTGTGGGAGGAGGGGAATGGGAGTGGAGGTGGGGACCAAAGAAAATACATTTTAAAAATAAATGAGCATGAGGGTCCTGACAGAGACTAGTGATGATAATACAGCATGAACCAAGGTGATAGATGCAACTCTATCAACTGGAAGTCCAAACAAAAAATGCAGATCCATCCCTTCAGAAGAGCATTCACTCACTCAAACGTGTCATTCATGTACAAGTTTATTGACTCCTCCAGGCATTGGGCTATAGCCCTGGACCCAAAGAAGAGGACCTCAGTAAGAGACACAGAGTAACCAAGGGAGTCAGAAGATGGCATACGCAGACATAAGCCAGCTGCAAAGTCAGGGTGGCAGCACCGCCCCTGCCCAGAGCTGGGTAGCAGCATGGTGTGAGGGCTCCTAGACTCTCTTCTCCAGACGGCGGTGGGCACCATGCAGCTTTCCAAGCCCAGGTGCAAGCTCCAGTTGTGTGGAGTGGCCTAGGACACGGATGTCATCACCTTGGTCCCTACATGAGAAGGTACAGTCCACTTCGTACAGGTCCTTCGTGCTGGCAGAAGTTCAGGGTCACGGCTGTGCCACTTGCGTGAGATCTCAGTCCTCACCTCCAGAGACAAGGAAGAGGATGTTAGGAAGATCCCATTGCCATTCACTACTCAACCTCATGAGGCTGAGGGGCAGGGAGGGGCTGTGTAGGAAAACAGCAGACAAGAAATGCCATGGTTGTCACAGGCACTGACTGCTCAGCATTGTCTACAGAGGACACTACTTCCTCCTTCCTCTGAGAACATTTTGCCATTGTCTTTCTTTCATTTTCCTTCCTTTCAGTACTCTTTTGTCTGAACCCAGTTAATCTCATTTATGGGTACTTTCTTGAGTTCCTGGGCAAACCTCTACTCTGTCCCCCTGAATGACTCCGACCTCCCCCTCCTTGGGGGCTCAATTCTGTGAGCTGAGGTGTACCCATGGGGAATCTGTCCAGAGGACATGAATGAAGAAAGGGAAGACCAAACTTCTGTCTGAGGGACTACAGTCAAGAAACCAGAAAGCAAAACTGCCTGGGGAAGAAGGAGGGGGAGGTTGTATCTTCACATCTCTGCAGGGTTGTCGGGGACAGAGGGAGTCAGGGGGCTGCACCCACCTGACAGAGCTGAGCTGGGGCTTTAAGTAAAGATAAAAGGGAGACAGATTCTGTTCACATGAAGATGATCTTCCTACAGCTGCCCCCGAACAGGAAGCACTAGTGGGAATAGTAAACTCCTTGTCATCAGAGATATGTAACCATCTGGTCTCCAACACTGCTCCCTGAGGTGATTCACTTAAATGTCCTATAGAAACTCCTTTCCCAGACCCATTAGCCTCACCTTGGCTTGCTCTTGGAAATTCCCAGGCCCATGACCTGCAACGCCCAGGCACTGCAGTTCTGTGTCTGCATCCCAGAGCCAGAGAAGGCTGCACAGGGCTCAGAGAGGCTGGTCTGGGAGTGCAGAGAGTCAGGAGGAAGGGAGCAAGGGAGCGAGCGGTCAGGGACAGAGAGGGCAGGTGAGGCAGGGAGCAACACTTCCCAGTCAAGGTTTAGGGCAAGTGTCACTGGGTCTCCATAGAAGGCAGAGCCCTTGACAAGTCTATGGCCACCAGGGGGAGCCATGACCCTGCTTGTATGCACTGTGAGGGCCTCCTCATCTTGTCTCTGAGCTCCATTCCCCCACTTCTCTGCCCAGAGCAAGATGTCACACTGGGAAAATCCATGGGGTCCTCTGCATGGCCTTCCCTTTCCATCCACCTGCATCTTCCACCATTCCACACGTGCCACAGTGCTTCTACTCTGTGCATTCATTCTACCTCCAATTCTGCTTGGTCTAGTCTTTTTGTCTCTTTCTTCTAGGATCTTTCAGTTTCCAGTGCTGTGCTTTGGGTCTTCCTCACTGCCTCTGAATCGGACTCTGTTTCCTAGCTCCCTGTATGCCTACCTCTGATTGTCTTGGTTCCTCCATCTCTGTTTGCTCTCCCTGTACCTTCCCCAGCAGGCATACTCCCTCCCCAACTCTCCCTTGAGCCCTGAAAGATCTCCTCCCACCTCTTGACAAGTAGACAGTAGAACTTGGCTCAGAACAGAGGAGGGATGGATAAAAGATGTCTACAGAAAGCATTCGGGTTTTGCTTGATCCAGGAGCTCAGGAATGATACCCACTAAAGATTGAAAGAATGGAGGATGACGAGAGCCAACCTGAGATGAGAGAGGGGGCCTTAGGACTGGTGGCAGGGGGAGCTCCATGAGTTAGGGAAAGCAGAGAGAGTCACACACCTCTTGGTTGAGGAAGCAGTAGAGGATGGCAACGATGAAGCCCTGTGGGACCACAGGAAAAACTCTATCAGAATAGTTTGACCTGCCCTCAAGGTGTGCACAGGCTTTTTACTGCCTTCCCATCCACCCCCAGACTGTGGCTTAGGCCAGGTCTTTGTGAAAAGAAAATTCAGATACATTAATCACTATGCCAGATATATTGTCTTATGTAATCATCATAGTAAGCCACCCAGGCCTATACTGCTAGCCTTGTCTCTCTTTCTTTGTTTCTACATCTTCTATCAATGAGTGCATTATTCAGTACATAATAGGTGCTCAGTAAAGGATGGATGGATGGATTGATGGATGAGTGGATGGATAACTGGATGGCTGTGTAGGATAGTTGAATGAATAGAGAGATAGCAGGATGGATGGAAGATGGACAGACAGATAGTTGAAGAGATGGATAAATATTAATAGTCCTCACCCAATTGTGAAGTTAGCCAAGACCTCCCACCTAAGTACCTGCAGGGAAAAATCACCTGTGTGGCCCTCACCTGGAAAGATCCCAGCCCCAGCTCCAGGGGGAGCCGAATGCCCAGGCCAGCGTCATCAGGCAGAAAGTTAAAGATAATGTAGTGAATTCCAAACAGTGGGATAAGGAGAAGCGTTGACTTCGACAGACGCCTGAAGGGAAGGAAAATCCCCACAGGCACCATCAGTTACACTGTCCAGCACCTCCACACATCTACCCTGAGCATCAGCCACCCCAGAACACTCCATCCTTCCACATTTCCCTGGCCTTCCTTGCTATGGACCATCAAATTTTGTCCTAGTTTGTTCCAAATACTGTGCATTTTTGAAAGTCTAGTAGTTCAAAGGCCACTTTCTCCTGGAAGCTCTCCCTGAATACCTCTGTCCCTGATCTACAAGGGACCTCCATTTCCAGATCCCTGTTGAAACTGGTGCAGCTCCTAGCCTGTGTGGCTTGGTCACTGATGTTTTGGAGTCCCTGCCTTTCCCACACTGTCGTCTCCTGGGGGTCAGGGTCACATCTAGCCTCTCTAAGGACATAGGGAAGAGGATGGGGTTGGGGTCATAAATGCCTGCCTGGTGTGCGACAGAAGCACATTGAATCATTTCCTCTATATCTCTTCCCCTAGTCCTTCAACACACACACACACACACACACACACACACACACACAGTACCAGTACTGAGAGTGCGGGTGCTGGCTGCCTTGTGCGGGCTCCAGTTTCCTCAGCAGGATACGGATGATATTGAGAAAAAGACCAAAGTTCACCTAGAAATGAGGTGTGGAACGATGGAGAGCAAGGGCCAGGGCCAGGGCTTGCCCTAGGTGGCCCCAGCCACTTTTGGGGAACTAGAAATCCCAAATCCTTGAGCCATGGGAATGTGCTGGCGGATGGATGCACTGATGGTTGCTCTAAAACAGTGAATCTATGGCATGTGTGCCACAGAAAGCTGTTTGTATCACTAAAGCTCTAAAAAGTTCACCATCATTGCTCTAGAATAACATAGCCTGAGACTTGGAAGTCCCCCATGGGGACCTTGGAGGGCAGAGGAGGGCTCAGGGAACCCTCCTTCTTCACCCTGGGAACAAAAGTGAGAGGGTCAGGCCTCTCCACCTGCCTCCAGACACCAGTCTTCTCTTTCACATGTCATGCCTATCACTGAACAATTGCTATGTTGACAAAAATCCCCATGTACACGGAGCCATACAAGGCCATGCTCATGGCCTCATGTTCTGAGTGGGAACCAGGTAGGTGCAGGATTCCTCAACTCCCCACCCCAGCTTTTCACTCAACAGTGCATCCGTCAACGGGAACTGAGCCAGAAGGCCCAAGTGTGAGTGGAGCTCACCGGGGTTGACCAACAGGGTCCTAAGGCTGGAAGAGGGCCGCCTGGAGAATCAGCAGACCAGGTGAGCCCGGGTTTCCTGACTCCCAGCCTGGATCCTGTTTCCTGTTGTGTGAGGCCCTTCTACAGACTGAGGGAGGCTGGCTGAATAAAGCAAAGGACACTGGCCTCAGGCACTGACCCCAACAGAGAGGACGATGGGCCCTTTGATGATCCACCAGTAGGGGGAGCTGTCGTCTAGGTCCCAGCACCTGGGGAGAGGACAGTCCACGGCTGAGGCCAGCATCCCTTTCTGCAATAACCAACCCCTTCCCTCTCTGCGCCCAGGCTCCTCTCCTCTGTGACCTTCACACCTTACATCTCATTTCACCTCCCTCTAGCTTTATCTTCTGTCTCACCCACATAGGCCACCTTCCAATGGGAAACCCTAATCTATGCTGGGCTCAACTTCTCTTCTCTAAAATCTGTCTGTTTCCTTGCTGGCCTCGCACATCCTGTATTCCAGAGGACCACTGAGGGCTTCCCATCCCCTCCCCATCCTGGCAGCCCTGACAACCCCCCCTCCCCTCCCCGACCTGTGCCTGCCCCTGCTGAGCTATCTGCAGGCAGCCCCCTCCTCCACCTCACCAGAGCTGGAAGTTCCTCCTCTCTTTCCAGGCTGGAGAAAAGTCATGGTGCCTGGCCATCTGATCTAGCCCCTGTCCACCAGGTATGGTGGTAAGGCAGCTGCTAGGACTCACGCGACATCCTCGAAGGCCAGCTTGCAGCCCACCCAGGTGCCTGTGCATAGCACGGGGAGCCCTGGGCACAGAAAAAATTTGAGTAAAGCGTCTGTTCCTATGGCTCTGAGATCAACTCCCTACCTCCCACTGCTATTGCCGGCCACACCGGGACTGCAAAGGCAGGACTAGCAAGTCCTTAGGCAACACTTACCAAGACAGTAGGGTTGTAGCCCATCCCCTCCCCTCTCTGGGCCTCAGGGCCACCACTAGTGACATGAAGGCCCTCCCTGTGAGCTCCGCAGGCCTTCCTAGCCCTCAGTGCTCACCCCAGCCAGCAAGAACCAGCCACCAGAAGGCTGTCCTGGAGCTGGGAGATGTGGAGGCCAGGAGGCAGCTCAGGTAGACAGCTTCTGCCAGCAGCCAGCTGAAGTTGGTCATGGTGGCAAAATGGGAGGCAGCCACAGAGACCTTGCACAGGACCTGGGGGCCAGAGACCTGGATGCTTCGTTACAGCCCCCAACCAAGCCTTCCCCTACCCCACTGAGACCCTGGACCTCTAGGCTCCCTCCACCTCCAGCCAACTCCAGGGGCCTTCCCCAGACCAGATAGGGCAGTAGAATGCAGTGGGTAAGAACACAGATATGGGATCTCGATAGCCTGGGTTCAAGCCTATCACCTATTAGGCATGCAAACCTCCTCATATTTTAGCGTTCTACCTGTGAAAATAAAAGTTCCTGGTGCCTATATCATGGCTCCATCACTGTGGAAACTCTGCATAAGCACTGCTACCACTCATCTGCCCTTTCACCCATCCTTTTGGAGCTATAATGACAGACCATGGATCCTCCCACAGCTCAGAGCTGCAGACACCCAGAACAGGACTCATTGTGCATGTACACATTTGCTCACCTGCACTGTGAGCAGCAGCATGGCCTTGAGACCTGAAAGCCCAGGGTCTGACCCAGCCCCTCACCTTGCCTGCTGCCCCATATTTACAAAACTGGCCTAAAGGCATGCTTTTGTCCTGTAAGACTAAAGGAGATCATATGTGTAAAGCACTTAGCATGCTTCCTGGCACATATATGTGCTCAATATACTCAATTATTAATGCTTTCATTAATTAATTCAGGTCATCTGTGCATTTGTTCATTCACTGATTGGTTCACTACAAGCCTACTTTGGGCTCAATTGCAAACAGCGGAGTAGGTGCTCAGCCTCCACACTGCCCCATCCCTACTCTCCCTGCTTCACCTCTGCCTTCATGACTTTCTATCTGGTGGCCACGCTCCAGGCTCTTCTGTCTTTGAGTGTCTTAACTCTAATCTCAAGTCCTTCCTTCTGGCCTGCACATCGCTGACACCGACCTAGCTCTACAGCCACTTTCTCTCTGAAGCCCTTCAGGTCTCCCCAAGCCCTCAGCTTCCTCCACCAAGAAGTCCCCAAATCTATGCATGTGAGGGAGCCCAGGGCCCCACAGGATGGCACAGGCACACCTAAGCCTGTCATCTGGCCTTCTCTCCTCCACTACCCCTCCCCCACCACGGCCTTTACGGTGGAGAAGCTGCAGTGCTCTGTGTCGTTGTGGAAGAGGGTAGCGTCCTTCAGGAACACGGCTCCTGCCTTGAGGATGAAGGTGGCGAACAGCTGGGTATGGATATAGTTCCGAGGACAGTGGAGCCTCCTGGAAGGGTGGGGAGAGATGAGGGACAGCTGGCCAGCAGGGAGAGGGGCTTCCGGTGCCCTCAAGAGGGGCCTGGCTTGGCTGGGCTAAACTGAGCAGGAGGTAAGTGGAATTGAATGAAAATGAATCAGATCAAGCCAAATCAAATGGAATCAAGCCCAACTAAATTGATCTTGATTGAGCTGGCCTTGACATTTTAGCCTTGCTGCTCGGCTGACTAGCTGTTGTCCTGGGCTCTGGCAAAGAGTCAGGAGCAGAGGAAACCACTCATCCTTGCCACAGGAGTTCCCCTTCTGGGGCTCTGGGGCTGAAACAGGCCCTGGGTTATCAGAAAGACATCCCCACTGCAAGCAGAGGCCTTCACCTGCCAGATGTGTGCTCAGACTTTGAAGACTGTAGAACCGTTAAAGCAAACAGTGGTCTGAGGATTAGAATAATCAAGAAGGGCTGGGCTTTCACTTTGGGGAGATAAACGTAAGTGAGGGAAAAGCCTTCCAAGAAAACAGTGTGAGCTCTAGGTAAGCAAAGACATGGCTGTAGGATGAGTTTTTCGTGTGTGAAGAGATGGTCTACATGTTGGGGGAAAGGGCAGACATGGGCATGATGCCTAGACCCGGGAACCTCTTAACTATCCTGGCAGAGTCACACTTGGTCCTCCGGGCGATGGGGAGCCAATGAAGGTTGCTGAACAGTTGGTGAGGATGGCAAACCTGAGAGCAACCAGGATGGCAATGGCCACAAAGAGGGCTACAACAGAGATGCTATGGCCCATGGTGTAGATGATCTTCACAGTGGAGAAGTAAGATTTCTGGGGAGAGTAGACAGAAGAAAGTGTCAGCACTGGGGGAAGGGAGACTTGTCAATCAAGCAGGAACAGACTTTGCAGCCCACCCAGCCTCTCCCCAGGGCAGAGGTGTCTGTGGGCAGCACTGGAAGCACCGTGTGAGGGAAGCTTTTGCTCGAGACCTGTCTCCACCTGCTCTGCTGGGGCCTGACGGATGGAGACGAAGGGCATTGCTGCTGCTCATCCCTGGGGAGTGACAGAGCCCAAGAATAAACTAGTCGTGCTTACTGACATCCAGCTCACTTGCCAGCTTGGGAACAAAACGTCCCGCACAAACGGGATGGCCAAGACACTGGGGATAGCCGCTAGCGGGCAGGGAAAAGCTCTGTCTGGGCCTGAATTTGGGGTTCAATCCTGGCCACCACCTGGCCCCTGTCCTCACTCTCCTGCCCCCTCAGCTTCAGTCTCCTCATAAAAGAATGGCCACACTCCTGCTGGACCTCTCAGGGTTAAGGGGAAGAAGAAACAGGGCTGTGAGTGTGCACGTGCCTGCCCAAGGCCCTGCTCCTCGTGCAGAACAGGAGGTGCTGGCTGGAGTCAGGGTCCCTGTGATCTCCGTGGGCCTGAGTCACTCCCTTGCCCACATCATGGCTGTGGTCACTTCCCCATAGGCTGAGGACCAGGGAAGGGAAGGATCTTGCCCAGTGCAGCCTGCAGCCTGGGTTTTCTGTGGAACCCTTTGGCTCCCTGCCCTAGAGGTCTAGGCATGAAGGGGTTCACCAAGGAGGTGGGAGCCAGCACATCTCCCATCCACCTTCTGCCTCCCTTCTCTCTCCAACAAGGTGGCCCATGTGTCACCCTGGAGCAGTTAGCAAATGACCTCATGGCACCAGGCACTTTAGCGCCCTCTGTTGGATGACTGCCACCCACCCTCACAGTCTGGGCTTGGAACCCAGACTTTCACACTGACCTATATCCACAGTCTTTTCTAAAATTTTTTTGAGACAGTCTCACTCAGTCACTAAATTGCCCAGTTTGAGCTTGAATTTATGATTCTCCTGCCTCAGCCTCCCAGAGTGTTACAGATATGTGCCACCATACCTGGCTACTGCTGTAATTCCAACTCCATGGCTAGAATGGAAATAGCAGCCCATCCCCACTCCCAGTTGTGCAGTCCATCCATCACTCATACAAATGTCCATGGCAACCCCTTCTCCAAGATGCCCAAAGCCTTTTACCTCCTCAGCCAGCAACTCCAAGGGCACAGGGCAGGCCTCGGGGTAAGGTGGGAAGGGATCTGACCACCCTGTGATGGTACAATCCCGCTTCACAGCCCCTGGGGGAAAGCAAGAATCTGGTCACCATGGTTCCTCCCCTCTCTCAGGAGGGGTAGAAGGAGTCCTGGACCATAGCAGGGTTTGCACAGGCAGTCCTTGGTGGAAGAAAGAGTGAGGCCCTCTGAGGGCCCAGTCCTGATCTAGCCCTCTGAGCCACACTCTGGGGCCTTCCCTCTCCAGCCTCCAAGTGCCCCCTGTTAACAGAGAGAACCATTCCTTGAAGGGCAGAGAAATGGTGAGTTGATCTTCAGCATCCTAAAGGCACCAGGAAAAAAGGCAGCCCCTCTCTGCCCTGGAGGGGCACTGCCCCCAGATACCCAGGCCAGGTAGGTAGGCCGCAGCAGGTGCATTTGAGAACCCAGCCAAGCCCAGTCCTCCTCCACCCTTGCAGCCGGGCCTCCTTCTACCAGCTGCAGAATGGCTGGCTGGTGCCAACCACACATCCACTATGTTTGTGCTCTGCTCTCTGATCCTCCCCATGTCAGATTAGTGTCTTCTTCTTGTCCAGGAGCGGGCAGGGGTCAGGGTCACACCAGCAGAGGGGAGGCTGGCATTCAAATCCAGGTCTGCCTGCCTCCAAAGTCAGTGATGTGCTCTCTAGGTTGTGCCACTACCCCAGGTGAAGCTGCCTCGCCTCCCCACCATGCGCACAACCAGGACCTCTCACCTGGCTCTGAGCTGAAATGAGAGAAGAAATCTGGGCAGGGCAGGGTGACCCACTCTCCAGAGGCTGTCGCTGGCCAGCACAGCAGCCCATCCCAGGTCCTAGGGCAGCCTGGATGGAAAGATGGGAGACACAGGGGTAGCCCTGCCCAGGGGACCAAGGGGCCGGCTGGTGGCTGGCCCCATACTCCGAGAGGTGAGTCTGGAGGAGAGAGCGAGTCGGGGATGCCAGCACACCCTCTCAGGTCCCTTACTTAGGGAGGTGTTGGGCAGCCCCTCTGCCGCCTGCAGACATGAACTCTCGTCCTCTCGAAGCCGGGTGAGGAGGTCACATTCTGGGTGCACATGTCCCTGCACCTGCAGGAGGGTGAGCAGGATGAGCCAAGCCAGCTGAGTGCTCCCTCTGGGCTCTCTGCCCACGGGGCCTGAAGACAGAGACAGAGCCTGATTCATTTCTGTGCCCCGGTCCTAAGCACAGGCCTGCTTCACAGTACTTACAGGTCTGTCTCAAGGTCCTTCAGATGTGTGGAAGGAAGGAAAAAAGGGAGTAAGGGAGGAATGGAGGGAGGAAGAAAGGAAGGAAGGAGGAGGAGAGAAGGAAGGAAAGAAGGAAAAAAGGAAGGAAGGAGATAAAGAAGAAAGGAAGGATAGAAGGAAGAAAGAAGAAAAGGAAAGGCAGGCAGAGGTTTGAGCAGATGCTTTTCCTTTTCATCTCATGGAATTACTTTCTGAAGCACATTACACAAATTCTCCTGAGCGTCTCACAACAGCTCAGCGCCCGCAGTGCCTTTCCCCTACCCTGCATTACTCTCCCATCCTGCACTCCTCACCCTGGAGGCAATTCTGTTTAACTACCTTGGCAGACAAGATAATGGCCCCAGAGATTCTGTGAGCTAATCCCTGAAGCCTGTGCATATGTGACCTTGCATATTCACAAAGTCAAAAGGACACTGCAAGGGCCGGGGATTTAGCTCAGTGGTGCCAACGCCTGTCTTGCAAGCAGAAGGTCCTGAGTTCGATCCTCGGTACCAAAAAGAAAAAAAAGGACGCTGCTGATATAAGCGAAGAATCTTGCTGTGACTCAATGTTATCACAAGGGCCTTATAAGAAGGAGGTGAGAGGTCAGAGTCAGAGAATTAGATTTGATGATGGAAGTAGGGGGAGGAAGGGAAAGAGGTTGAGATGTAATGACACTGCAAGCCGAGGAAAAGGCAAGGAAGTGAATTCTCTCTTACAGACTCCATAAGGAACACAGCCCTGCCAATCCCTTGATGCTAGCCCCCTGAAAACCATCCCAGACTTTCAGGGGCCTGCAGGCAAAGATGCGGGAGTATATGCGTAGGTTAGTAAGTGAGGGAGTGCATGGATGAGTGAATACATGACTGAGGTGAAGGAGCAAGTGAATTTGATGTGCAAATGGATGGATGGACAGGTGGATGGATGGGTGGATAGATGTGTGGGTAGGTAGATGGGTGGGTGAATGGGAGGGTGGATGGATGGATGGATGGATGGATGGGTAGATGGATGGATGGATAGGTGGATGGATGGGTGGATGGATGGATGAATGGGTGGATAGATGTGTGAATAGGTAGATGGGTGAGTGAATGTGTGGGTGGATGGATGGATGGGTGGATGGATGAGTGGATAGATGTGTGGGTGGGTAGATGGGTGGGTGAGTGTGTGGGTGGATGGATGGATGGGTGGATGGATGGATAGGTGGGTGAATGGGTGGGTGGATGGCGAGATGGATGGAGATGGATGGATGGATGGACAGGTGGATGGATGGATAGTACATGAGTGAGGTGCTGTATCAGAAGGGTGTGTGGGTAGAATGATGGATGGATGAATAAAAGGATAACCGTCTCCATGTGTGGCTTAGCAATCATGAAGGATTATAGCTTTAGGGGCTTCCCAGAATCTGGTGCTACCCAGGGACCACAGGGAATGATATCTGGAAACTGGACAGCAAGTTGTCTCTCTGGCAATATTTCTGAAGGTGTGCCTCATAAACCAACTGAAGACCAACAGGAATGGCACCAGAGATACACAGAGTCCTGTAGAGGACTGAGGACTTGGCATTTCAGCAAATTCTCTAAGAAGCTGGGAGTCAAAGATAGGACTTCTAACACCTCTTCCTCCTACTCCCCCAGCCTACAGGAAAATGAAAACTGAACAGAGCACTGAATAGGTGAGAGTGACTTTCTTATACAATCAGCCTGATTGTCACCCTGTGGGTTTGGAAAGCTGTGGCCTCTGTCCTTCACTCTATTGTCTGGGAGCCCCATCTCTTCCTGGATGTGTTCTCAGGGACTGTCTGGGGGAATCACTAAGCCCAAAGGAACTGGCGCCCCAGTGAGGAGCCTCCACCTAAATGACAGGCGCAGGATCCCTGCACTTCCTAAAAGAGGGGAAAATTCAGGGAGGCTTGAGAGCCCTGGGATGTTTGGTCCCAGAGGCAGCTGTCAGGTGGACGGTGTAAGGAGGGACAAAGAGATGAGGCTGGAGGGATGGCCAGACATCCAAATGCTCCTGCTGAGTCACCCCCATGCTCATGTCAATCTCTACCTCCTCCGGAGGAGGGACCCATCACCGTGGATGCCTGACCTTCCTGCCTGTGATGCTGCACATCTAAGGGCTCTGTGGGGCTAGAGCCCACAATGGGAGATGATTTGTTCTAGCTCTGGTGTTGGCACCAGCACCCACTGCTGGGTGGCCCCACTGACCTGAGGCCCTCTGCGGAACATGGAGCTTTTGCTGTAAGGTACACACAGAGGAGAGGAAGGGGGTGGGCAGTGGAAGATACCTGCGTTGCACCCTGTACCCAGTCCTGAAAAATCAGACCCCATTTACTATACAGCCTGGTAAACAGATCGGATTTCCTCTTTTTGTTCAAGAGACAAGGGAGACTCAGGAAAGGGAAGGAATTTGCCCCTGATCACACAGTTTCATGGCTCCAGGACTCTGGCTTAAAGCCTATGCACCCAGGGTGCTGGGAGGGGTACTTTCCCCAGGGCAGAGCAGTGGGGGTAGAAGGAGATCTCCATCAACATGCCCTCCCCGTCTTATGACTCCCTTCCTAGTCCCTGTTGTCACCTGCAGTGACCTGGAAAAGCTGCTGGGAGCCTGCAGCACACAGGCTGTGCCTCTGTCTTGTACACCTGCTGCAGTGTTCCAGGCCTCAAGCTTCTCCCACCCAGGGCATCATGGGAGGAAGAGTGGTTCCTCTAAATGCACAGCAGGAGCAGCTGGTATCCACTAACTACTCAGACCTACTCAGGCTCTGGAAACATTTTCAAAGGAAACAGCCAAATTGATGGTGGTAGAAGAGTCAGAGGGGGTAGGAAGGCCCTGAGACCTTTAGCAGGGAGCTTGTGGCAATGGTTGGGCTGCATGGCTTAGAGAAAGAGCACATGAGTGGGAAGGAGAGGGCCTGACCATACCTCCCCATTGCGAGGCACTGTCTCAGGCCCCACAGGGTCTTCATGGGCCCCAAAGGGTACAGCCAGGTCCTGGGGGAAGCACCAGGAAGGTAAGATCAGCTTAGCTCCAGGAAGAACACCTTAACAATCAGAGCAGAATTGCTGGAGGAGGGCAAGGGAATCCTGCAAGCCATAGCTGGCCACCCACTTCATGACTCTCATGCTGGGGGAGGACAGTGGGGTCTCCAGCTGGACCCCTGAATGCCCTGTGCCTCCCAGACCTGGATCTGTGGAAGAGGCTGGAGGGTCTGAGCTGGCTACTCACGGCTCCTGGTGGGCTCCACAAGCAGAGGACACAGACACCCCACATCCAGCTGTCCATGGTTGTGGCTGAGCAGGGGCTCCCTCGGCCAGAATCAGTGAGGCTTGGCTTGCTTCTCTCCACCCTGTCCCCTGCTGCTGTGAGCACACTGTCTGGTCTGCCTTTCCTCCCCAGGTGGCTGTTTGCATAGGCAGGAGCAAGCAAAAGGGACACACCACTAAATATTCACCAGGATGGCAGCACACTGCCCAACTCAGCCTGGCCCTGGGGTGGGACTCCATGTCCTCAGCACAGAGGGGCTAAGCCTCCACCCCCAGCCCCTTTCACTCTGCCTCTAAGTACAGAGTGTCTCCTGACAGCAAGGACCCAGAGCCCAGGGAGGTAACAACTGCAGGACTTCATGCTCCAGCAGGTCAATATTCTTTACCATGTGGTTCCCTGAGCCAGCTCTTTGGTGGCCTGCACTGGAGAGTCCTGCCCCCACCTGCCTCAGAATGACAGGAGCTCAGAAAATGGGAAGAACACCCTGGCCCACCTCCAGGAAGCCCCCATGTTGGTTGGTGCTCCCAGCCTGATCCACAAGGCTGGCAAGGTGAGATCAGAGCTTGGGGACCCCAGCAAAGATGGGACAGGTGTCAGTGAGGACTGGAAAGTTGGAATGAGCTGTGATTACTAAGCGCTGGCATAGGCTGACCAGGACTGTGCTGCATTGGCAGGACCCAGCTTCTTTGCCTAGCAAGGACACCAGCCTGAATGTGCTATCTGCACATAGCAAGACTCCTGAGTTCACATAGAGCATATCAAAGTCCCCCCAGATTCCTCATGTCGGGAGGGGGAAAGGAGGCTGATTGGAAGGCACACGGAAGGATTCCTGGAGCTAGGCCACCTGGAACAGGGCAAGACAGCTATCTTCTTCAGCCACAAAAATGAGAGAACTCACACAGCCACTCACATTATTTTGAACATGCATTGTCTGGTCATTTTTGTTATAGTTCATGACCATAAAATGCAAAAGCTCCGTGGCCAAGCTAAAGACGATGTTCTAATCTAGGCTGGAGCTTCCTGGCAGTTTGGAATTTGAAAGCAGATTGCATGTTAGAGGGCCCCGGATGTTCCCGGAGTGGATGGGTTCTAATGACTGTGCAGCTCTCCACTCCCAGAGGGTGTTGGGCTGTGTGCTAGGGACACCAGATGTGTTTACAGTGTGTCATGAATGTGGAAGCCTTCTCGCCCCCGCCACATCTGGATTTAGAAATCATTTGACATCAACGGAGCTTTATTTTTCCACTTGTATTCATTGTCAACAGAATGTTGAAAAATATTTTGAAAAGAAAATATGAAACACTCCAAGGCTTCAGCCCCCACCTGTCCTCGTGTCCAAGTTTTTATGAGTGTAGCCATTTGCAGGACAAGTGGCACTCCACACAGAGCTCAGCACATTTCCCCAGGGCAAGCAGAGCTCCTCTCTCAGCAGGCTGAGGACTCATGGGCTGGGACACCAGAATGCCGAGAAGGTGTAATAGAAATGTATTCCATGGCCTTAGAATAAAAGGGAATTTTTATATGATAAAATGAAAACTATTAGAGAAATATCAATATCAATAAATATGACCACACTAACATATAAAAAGTTTTCTCAAGAAAGGACACTATAGATGAAAATCAAAAGCAAGCTACAAACTGAAAGAAATATTTGAAACCAATACTAACAAATAAATAGTATAAAAATGTATTCAAAATATCTATAAATCAATAACAAAGAGAACAATAATCTAAGAGAAAAGTGAGCAAAGAATATATATAAAGTGGCAATTCAGAAAAGAAATAAAATATATGGACTAATAAACAAATGAGATCCTTAACATTACTAATATTCATAAAAATGAAAATAATAAAAAGCTATCCTTTTCACTTACCATATTAATACAATATTGTGAAGAAAATGTAAGTGGGAACTTTCATACAGTGCAGATGGGAGTAAAAATTACTGACTTAGTTTGAAGAATAATTTGGCATTACCTATTGAATCTATAAATAAACATATCCTACAAATCAAAAGTTCTATTTCTAGATAGTTCCCTCCTAAGAGCAGTATTGTTTATAACACATAATATAAACCAGGAAGCAATTTAATCATCGAACAATAAGGGGAATGACTAAACAAAATGTGACCTCTTTATACAATGGAGTATTAGAGAGCAGTTTAAAGGTAATTAGCTATGGAGGCTGGGTGTAGCTCAATGATAGAGTACTTGCCTAGCATGTTCAAGGCTCTGGGTTTTATCCCCAGCACAGAAAATACAAGTAATGTTTCATAAATATATTTTGAAGAACTTCTGCTTCAAGCCAATATGGGTAATAGGGACTGATTTATCTTTCTACCTTAACAACAAGAAATCCAAGCAAAATGTACAAAATATTGAATTTTTAGATATTAGAAAACAATTTAAACTCTAGGTATCAGTTTCCTGTCTGGAGGCAATTTCCAGATCATAGCTGAGGAACCCAGCCTAAGCTAGTAGTTGTGGTGAATGAAGGAGATGGAGACTGGAATTGAGAAGGCCTGGCTGGGTGAATTTGTGAAGCAGAGTAGCAGAAAGAAGGTGATCCACAGAGACAGAGCTCCACAGGCTTGGACACAGGTCTCCCCAACACCCCAGCCTGCAATCTTTGTCTGAACACCTATCTGAAAATGTGTGAGAAGAAACAAGCCTGTAGAAAGAGCAACTGGAATGGACCAGGCAGAAAATTATAAAAACTCATGGGGCTGAGAGTAGTTTGTACTCTGACCACCCAAGTGACAACTCACAAGGCATGGATCTATAATAGCAATATCTTAGTAGTCTGATGAAATTATTCCTAGAATAAGGGTAAGGCAGCTCTGGATTCATTCTAGCATACATAAGGGCAAACCCTAAAAATGATCAACCACCTAACTCCACCAGAAAAAAAAAATCCAGCACCATTTAAATTAAACAAAATCCAGAAACTAAAATGTAGAACTCATAATATCTAATGTTCAAAAAAAAATTATCAAGCATGCAAAGAAATAAGAAAATGTAACCCATAACCAAAGAAATAAATCAGCCTACAGAAACATACTCAGATGTAGCAAAGCTGATGGATCTAGCAGATTAAAATGTGAAAGCAGTTATTGCAAACATTCTCCATGTGTATAAGGTAAAGTAAAATATGGTCATCATGAGTAGAGAAGGAAGCTATAGAAAATCCCAAATTCAATCAGGTGTGGTGGGATACATGCCTGTAATCCCAGCTACTCAGAAAGCTAAGGCAGAAGAATCTCAAATTCAAGGCCAGCCTAGGCAACTTAGTGAGACTGTCTCAAAACATAATAATAATAAAAAGAAGAAGAGGAAGAAGAAGAAGAGGAAGAGGAGGAGGAGGAAGAGGAAAGAGGGGATGGGGAGGGGGAGGAGAAGAAAGAAGATGAAGAGGAAAAGAAGAAGAGAAGCTAAAAATGCAGTTTTGTGTTCCCTGGGTTCAATACCCAGGAGTGAAAAAATGAAAAAAATACACTGTTGTGACTAACAACATAAATGCTACAGAACAGAAAGAACAATGAACTTGAAAGTATTTTAACATAAACAATCCAGAATAAAACATGAAGGGAGGAAAAAGATGGGAAACATGGGAGGGGGCTACTTTAAGAAAAGGATAGAGTGTAAGTTAATTGAGAGATCATATCAAATGGTTTACCATACTTGTAATTAGAGTTATACACAGAAAGAAGGGGGCACAGAAAAATATTAAAAGGAAAAAAATGGCTGAAATTTTTCCTAATTGATTAAAAGTATGTCTGTAGACCCAAGAAGCTCAATGAGCAGCAAAAAGAATGAACATACAAAAGAAAAACCTCCAAGACACAAAATAATTAAATTACTGAAAACCAATACTAGAGAGAAATCTCATGTACTACAGAGAGAAAATCTTTTCTCAAAGAAAGGGGGAAAGACACAAAACAGGTAAGAATGACAACAGAGTCTCATCAGAAAATATGAAAGTCAGAAGAAAGTGAAGAAATATCTTTAAAATACTGAAAGAAAAATTTTTCGAACTATAACTCTGTATTAGTGAAAATCTCTTTCAAGGGCCGGGGATTTAGCTCAGTGGTTTTGCCGCCCGCTGCGCAAGTGCAAGAACCCAAGTTCGATCCCTGGTACCAAAAAAAAAAAGAAAAACAAACAAAAAAGAAAATCTCTTTCAAATATGGGGAAAAAATTAAGACTTTCAAAGAGAAATCAAAAATCAGAAAATTCATTTCCAGGAAAGCTGCATCACAGAAAATATTAAAGGAATCTTTTCAAATCAAAAGAAAAATAACTTAAGAATCCGCAGCCCTTCCCAACTTCCTTTCAAAGAGTACAGGATTTCCAGGAAGCCAAGTAATAACTTTCCAGTGGAGAAACTTGACAAGTACTCCATCAGCCAGGTGACCAAGGCTAACACCGAGAATGATACATTGTATCGATCGCACATACTCTTGATATAGTGTGATAAGAATAATGCTTTATCTCTGTGGTCATTTTTTTTCAAGGCCCATAGACTGAGTCTAAACATGAGAAAAGCATCAGACAAATGCCTTAGGCTGCTCAGGTGCTACAACAAAAAGACCACAGATTGAGCGGCCTTAACAACCAACATTTATTTCTCACAGTTCTGGAGCCTGAAATAGTCAAGATCAAGATGTCTGCAGATCCCATGTATGGAGAAGGCCTGCATCCTGGTTCAGAAACAGCCACCTTCTCATTGAATCCTCACATCGTGGAAAGGAACAACTCTGAATTCCTTATTTATAAGGCCATTAATTCCACTGAGGTGAGCTCCACTGTCAATGACCTATTCTCCCAATGGTCCCACTTCCAAACACCACATTTGGGGTTCAGATTTCAACATATGAATCTGGGAAGGAAGCAAACATACACTAGAGTGGTGTTGTAAAAAATACCAAACCAGTACTTCTCAAAGCAGTCATCAAAAACAAGGAAAATCAGAGAAATTGTTCCAAGCAAGAGGAGACTAAGGATACATGATGACTAAGTGTAATGTACGGCCCTGGATAGGATCCTAGAACAGAAAAGGGATATTATAGAAAAACTAAGTAAATCTGAATAAATTATAGGCCTTGTTAATAATAAAATATCAGTGCTTTTTCATTAATTGTGACAAATGTCACCATACTAACATAAAATGCTAAAAATAGAAACTGGGTATATGAGAAATTGTACTGTCTTTGAAATTTTTCTGTAAATCTAAAGCTATTTTAAAGTTACAAATTTGGAGCTGGGGATTTAGCTCAGTGGTTCTGGCTCTTGCTTTGCAAACACAAGGTCCCGAGTTCAATCCCTGGTACCAAAAAATTTAAAAATTTAAAAAACATTATCAGTATTAAAGTTACAAGTTTATTTAAAAATAAGTAAGGCTATAGATAACTTGTACAACACTGTCAATCAGTTTGATAAAAGTTACATTAAATGTTCCATCAAACAACAGCCAAATACATCTTGTTTTCCAGTGCTCACAGAACACTCACCAATGTAAACCATTTTCTAGACTATAAAGCAAACCTTCAGAGTCAGGTACAGTGGTGCACGCCTGTAATCCAAGCTACTTAGGAAGCTGAGGTGGGAGGATCGTGAATTTGAGGCCAGCCTTGCACCATAGCAAGACACTGTCTAAAAATGCCTTGATAAATTTACATGAATAAGAATGGAAGTCATATAAAGTACGTTCTCTGACCATAACAAAATTAAGCCAAAAATTGTTAACAAAACATCATCCAAAAAATACCCAAATATCTAGAAATTGTAGTATTTACTTCTAAATAGTTCTTAGGAAATCTCAAGGGAAATTAGTAGGTATTTTGAACTGGTTGATAAAACTACAATGTATCAACATCTGTGGAATGCCGCTAAAGTAATGCTTAGAGGGAAACTTGTAGCATTAAATGTTTATTTAAATAGGAAGAAGTATCAAAACTAATGATCTAAATTTCCACCAAAAGAAACCAGAAAAAAGAAGATGAAAGAAAATTTTTAAAAGAGCAGAAATTTAAAAATAGGAAACAGAAATAATAGAGAATGTTAATTAAATCAAAGCCTGATTTTAATTTAATTAATTATTAATTATAAATACGCAGCAACAAAATTAATAAATATCTGGCAAGGTTCTTTAGGGAAAAGCAGAGCACAAGTTACCAATATGAGGCATGAAAGAGAGGATGTCACTATAAGTCCTAAAAACATTGAACATACATAGAGGAACATTATGAATAATTTATGCCCATAAATTCAACAACTTATAAAAAATAAACTAATTATTTTAAAGACATTAATAGAACTTATTAAAATAAAAATCAACAACCTAAAGAATCATAAATATAATTAAGAAATTAGACTAAAAACAAACTTCCAAATAGGTACTGTATACTACATCAGATGGTTTCATTGTTAAATTCTCCCAATCATTTAAAGGAGAAATGATATGATTTTTTTTACAATCTCTTTAAGAAAATGGAAGAAGGAATGCTTCCTAATTCGGCCTATGAAGCTATCATTGCTCTAAAACTAAAAAAAATAAAATGACATTTTGAAAGAAGAAAATTGTAGGCCAGTGTCTCTCAAAAATATATACCTAAAACACAAACACAAGAACAAAAGAAAATCTTCAACACAATGAGTAACTAGAATCCAAAAATAAATAAGAAGTATAGTGGAGTTCATCCCAGGAATGTAAGGCTGGTTTAGAACTCAAAACTCTAAGAAATATAATTCATCATATTAACAAACTAAAAAAAGAACAATACTAATGTCTCTAGAGCTTTTGACAAAATTTGACATCTTTCGTGATAAAAATTCTCAGCAAACTAGCAATAAAAAGGAATTTCCTTTCATTGGTAAAGAACATCTTAAACACTCACTGCTGTCATGCTAACTGATGAAGGATTTATACCTTCCCCCAAGAGAGTGTTTCACTGTTTGTATTTAGCAAGTGGAAAGTCAGGAAGAACAAATAAAATGCACACAGATTTCAGTGGAAGAAGTAAATTGTGACTCACATAAATAGTCCACATTTGTGTGGTTTTGCTACACAATATAATCTATGTCGAAAATTCAAAGAAAGCTATAGAAAATCTTTTAGAACTAATAGGTGGATTTAGCAATGTTGCAGGATCCAAGTTAATAAGCAAAATCAATTACATTTCCATATATTCGCAATTAACAATTAGAAACTAAAAATGTTTTAAGTACCATCTATAATAGCTTCATAAAATGCAATGCTTAGATATAAATATGACATCCAAAATATCCATGATATATACACTGAAAACTACAAAACACCAATAAAGGAAATAAAAACCTGAAAAAATAAAGATCTATGTTGGGTTCATGGATGGCAATATCAAGAACCCAGTGGTCCTCAACTTGATCTACAGAATCAGCATAATATTAGCTGTTTTCATACATATAAAGAAGCTGATTCTAATATTTATATGGATAAACAAACATCGGAAATAATAGGGCTAACACAATCATGAAAGGAAGTTGAAAGATTCACACTATTTACTTTTAAGACCTGTGATAAAGCTACAATAATCTTGATGGTATGGTACTGGCAAAAAGGTAGAACCATATGGGTGGTGGAACAAAACAGAGAACCCAAAAAAACTCAGATACACATAATCAACATATATATTTTATATAAAAATGCGCAGACAATTAAACAGAGAAAGGATAATCCTTTCAACAAATACTGCTGGAAAAATTGAACGTTCAAATGCAGAAGAAAAAAGTCATCCCTTTACATATGCTTTACAACTGCAACAAATTTAACTCAAAGTGGATCATGGACCTAAATGTAAACATAGAACAACAAATCCTGGAAGAAAACATGAGGTGAAATCTTCATATTTTGAGTTTGGGAAGAACCTATTAGATATGATGCTAAAAACACAATCTGAGAAAAACTGAGTAAATTATAATTTAACAAGATTAAAACCTTTTGCTCTGTGAAGAGGATAAAAAGACAAGCCATAGACTTGTCTATATTTGAAAAATGTTTACAAATCAAATATCTGATCTTGTATCAAGAGTATATAAAGAACACCCAAAATTCAATAATAAGACATGCAATTTTTTTTTTTTTCGTACCAGGGATTGAACTCGGGTCCTTGCGCTTACACAGCAGGTGGCGAAACCACTGAGCTAAATCCCTGGCGCCAAGACACGCAATTTTTAAATGAACAAAAGAACTAAACAGTTCATCAAAGAAGATATTCAAATGGCAAATAACATCTGTAAAGATTCTCAATATTATAAATCATTAGGGAAATGCAAATTAATATCACAAGCTACAAACCACAAACTATACCTATTAGGATGGATTAAATTTAAAAAATAAACTGACAAAACTAAGTGCTTACAAAGATGTGGAGCAACTGAGACTGAAAATTTCAGTAAGACTGTAAAATAGTATCACCACTTTGGAAAACACTTAAATAGTTCTTTTGAATTCAGCGTATACTATCAGACCTCCTTCCCAAAATATACTACAGTGAATTGAACACTCTGTTCACCTGTACATAAATGTTTACAGTAGATTTATTTATAATCCATCCAAATCTGGAAATGACCTAGAAGTCCTTCAACAGGTGAGTGGTTAAACAAAACTGTAGCACAGTCACACACTACCATACTATGACTCAATAAAAAGAAACAGATTATTGATTCATGCAACAATATGGATGAATCTTAAGTCCACTTTGAGAAGGGGAAGAAAGAAACCAAATCCCAAAGCCTATATACTGTATTATTCCATTTATGTGAAACTCTAGGAATGGAAAAATTATGGGAACAGAAAGCAGATAAATAAGTGTCTAGGGTTAGGAGCAGGAGAAGGTAACATAAGGAATTTGGAATGAGGGAGCCTTCTGTATTAGAAATGTGATTCTGTGCACTTGTCAAAATCCACAGACTTGTACTCCTTGAAGAGTAAATATTACAGCATACAAATATTGTAAAAGCCATCTAGGATGTCAGAGGTCCCTAGGATAAAATACAGACTGTGACAAATACATGTGACTATTACAAATATCTGACATAATCACCATGTAAGAGATGAATTTTCCTAGATGCTGTGAAGCTAAAGATAAAGAGAACTATACAAAACGCTCTACTCTATTTGCTGCATTTGTTTTCCACAAGGTTGAGTTTGCGATTCTGAATATACTTTACACATATAGTAGGGTAGAACAAACAGATAAATGTATTGTAGATAATAAGATCCAAAGAAATGTATTGTAGTTAATGAAAACCAAAGAAGTTAGTTAGGAGGGGAAGAGCAAAGGGCAATTAACATATGGTGCTGGACTGGAGTCATGAGTGTTAGATAAGATCATGTTTTTCTTTGACTGATAGATGGGAGAATCACAGGTCAATTAATGTATAAGTAAATAGATAATTGATAGATCAATAGATAGGTATACAGACATATGTGCATGTACATGGGTTAATACGCATTCATGAATTTCTGAGTTTCCCTATGATAGGACCCAGAAACAATGGCACTCCCATAGCTACTGACATCCAGATCTTGGCACCTAAATACATCTTCCAATAAAAGAAGCTATTAATTCTAGGACTGGGGCAAGAATAACTGAGGATAAACCTGGAGCATCTCATGGTACAAGAAAAATAGAGTACTCAGGAAAAAAGATAACAGAAAGACAAGAGGAGGAGAGACTGAGGCATGACAAAGGACCCAGGAACAAATCTGGAAGAGCTCCCAATGGCCAAGGCTGGCAAGTCCAACAACCAGATAAATGGAGACCATTATATTTTAGAGGGTAAAATAAATACACGCAAGTTAAAGAAACAACAGAAAAGAAGAGACAATTCTTCCTGGCAGAAAGTTTCCAATTAGTGAAGGTTGCCAGAATGAGGGCCATAGACAACTTCCATTAAGACAATAACAATCGTTGTTAGAAATCCAACCAATTAATACAAACGTTTAAGAAAAACAGGATACTTGCCCAGTCTCAAAATATCTCCCCTACATTTTCACTAAATGCAAGGGGGTAAAAAATCGTAACTTTTCACAGGAGAAAAACATCACACGCCAAGCAATCAAGGTTATCATCACTAGTATTAAGTTGTGTTGATATAATATGTATCAAAGGATATGATGTAGCAAGACAGAGGTGTGGTATTTTCCCAAAAAGAGCATAAACTCAATCTAATGGTGAGACAGAATCAGACAAAAAACTCAAAGGATTCTCATAAGGGACTATCACAGATTAGAGGAGACCAGGCACAGAATCCTGGATCCTGGGAGAGAAAAGGAACATTAACGAAATCTGAATAAAGTCAATTATAGCATCATAGGAATGAATGTTAATGTCTTGGTTTTGATCATTGTACTACTGTTATGTATGATGTTACCATTAAAGGAACTTTTCCCTGTACTATTTTTTCAATTGTTCTCTCAATCTAAAATTCTTTGTTTAGAGCCATTCTAGATAAATTCTGGGGAAAACTCATTTCATAATTGAAGTATGACTATAGCTGTCTAAGGCCCAATGTCACCTTGCCTGTGAGCCAGATATGGCATGCGGAAACAGAACTCCATTTTGCCTGTGGTCACAAGTTGAGGCCTCAATGGTCTGGTGATACTGTGACACTCGTGACGCTCTGGGGTAAATGTACATCAGCTGAAGACATCCTGGTTCCTTGAGAACTGAGAAGTAATTAGAAAAACAAAGAGAGAGAGGGAGAGAGAAAGGTTTCACCTGGGGGAAGGATAACTTCTTTATTAGCCTGCTATCTTGTCCCACCTACTAATGTAAGAAAGCTCTCCTTACTGACCTCATCAACGTAAGAACCTTAGCAACCTAAGATCTTCTTCAGCATAGAATCACCGCAGCCCCCTAAGTCACCTGATACTCCCTCCAATTATTGCGTGTACCCAATAAATAATGGCTAGCTCAGAGAGTCTTTGTCTTTGTCCATTCTGAGGCACTGACCTCCTGGGCCCCCATGTACTTTGAAATTATGAAAGTCTCTATTTTTTTTTTCTTTAGCCATGGCCATCCCCCTTTCTGGGCAGTCAGAGGATTGATGCCCCTCTGATGGTTCTTTCCAAATAAAAAGTTTGGAAAAGGCTCAGACGTAGTGGCACACACCTGTTATCCTAGCATTCTGGATCTCAAGTCCAACTTGGGCAATTTAGTGATATAGCAAAACTTAGTCTTAGAGTAAAAACAAATAGTTGTGGGGATATAGCTCAATGTGACTCCCCAATAACACACACACACACACACACACACACACAATTAAACAGAGGTGTAGTTAAAATGAAAAGGCAAGATACTAAATAAGAGAATATATTTCTAAAATATGTATCTCGTATAGGAGTCATACCCAGGCTATTAGAGTAGTCCTATAATTTAATGAGAAAATGTTCTGTTTTTTAAAAAGTCAGACAAGTCTTGAACAGGCACTTAATGAAAAAATTATGAATGGCAACAAATACATTTAAAGATATTCCACATCATTAGCTATTAGAAAAATACAGATTTCACCATGAGATATCACAGCATACCCATAAGAAAGGCTGAACATTTTTTTCAAAAAAACAAAAAACTAGCAATACAAGTCTTGGCCATGATGTGGAGCATCTAAAAATATAGAATGGAAAATAGTGCGGCCTCTCTAGAAAACAGTTTAACAGTTGAATATAAAGTCAAACATACACTTTTACAACTCAATAACCTTCTAAGTGAATATTTATCCAAGAGAAACGGACATGTTCACATGAAAATTTGCATCCAAAAGATCCTATGGTTTTATTCATATTGATCCCAAACCTGAAAATATTTCAAATATCAACTGCTGATGAATGGATAAGCAAATTACAGTAAATGTGTGCCACAGAATATTACTTATTAGTAAAAAGGAACACATCTCTTACACAAGCATTATTCAAAGTGAAAGAAGTCACATGCAATCTGATTCCTTCTACATGAAATTCTAGAAAAAGTAAAACAATAACAACAGAAAGAAGAGAGGTAGCCATGGTCCAGGGGAGACGGTTATGAATTTTCTGAGAAGGGTTAAGAAGAAATGTTTTAGGAACATCAGAAATGTTCTACACAGTGACCTAGATTATGGTGCTGTTAGGGTGCACATTGGTTAAAATCCATCAAACTGTACAGATAGTGGTGTATTTATTATACATAAAGTGTTTCTCAGTAAAGCAGATTAAAATATACAGATTTTTCATAGTAAGAGAAAGTCATAGATTTTTAATTTTAAAAACCCTGTATTTGTGGGATAATGTCACATGCTTATAACCCCAGCACTCTGGGAGACTGATGCAGGAGGCTGTCAAGTTCAAACCCAACCTGGGCAACCTAGTGACTGAGTGAGACCTTATCTGAAAAACTAGAAAAAAAACGGGGTTGGAGACATAAAAATAGTGTGTGTGTGTGTGTGTGTGTGTGTGTGTGTGTGCATGTGTCACTAGGGATTGAGCCCAGGGCCTTTACATCAAGCTACACCCATATTTTAAATTTTTTTAATTTTCAGACAGAGTACTGTTAACTTATTAAATTGCCCAAGCTGTGTTGGAACTCATAACCCTCCTCCCTCACTCTTCCAGAGTGCTGGGATTACAGGCTTCGACAAAAGTATTTCTCAATATCTACAAGTTTCCATATCAAAATCATAACAGGAAAAAAATAAGAAGGCAGGGAGTGATGGGATGTAGGTAATGGTCAAATGGAGCATTGGCTTTCATTTCAATACTCTCATTTTTAAGAAAAGTTTATTTGTACACAACTCATGCAATTAAAATTAAATTTAAAATGTGGCAATAGCTCGTATCACCGGGTGAGGGTTGGAGATACCAGGGTCAAGTCTGCCTGCCCATCCCATAAGCAGATGGGCTTCTTGATAGCAGGGAGGATGGACAAGTTCACAGACAGCTGTCTGTCCAGCAGCACAGAGGCTGGGACTTCCGGGCCTGCTGTGTACTATGTCCTTGGTGGTGACACTGAGCACTTGCTGCCTTTCTCTGTTGGCAGCTCCTGAAAGCAGCCCTGTCTCAAACCACCCCAGGGTGTGCAGGCTGGAGAGCTGGGCAGAGGCTCAGAGTTGGAGCACCAATTTGGTGACGAGTGGTCTTTGGACATGCAGCGGGCCAAGGCAGAGGGAATGCAGGGCAACAGCACGGCAATCCCAAGCCTTGGTTGAGTTGTAGCTCCTTGTCTTATTCCTGCACAATCCCCTCCCTCTCGAGAAGGGATGGTCTAGCAGGAAGAGGACCCAGACCTCAGGATGGATCCCCACAGACAGAAGCCCCAGTACTTGGCCTTGCTGGACTCTGGGCTCTGCTACCATTGGCCACTCTAACATGGGCCTCCGTCAGGACCCAGATCTTCATGGAACTGCACTCAGAGCCCAGTTTCTCTCCAGGTCAAAGCTCAGTAGGGGTTTACTTGGGATGCCTGTTGGGCTAGAGTTAAGAGTCAGACTTGGGGGCAAAGTAAGGGCTAAATCTGGGGCTGCTATGGTCTGAATGTGTCCCTCAAATTCATACTTTGGAAACAACCCCCAGCACCACAAAGTAGGGAAGTGGGACCTTTCAGAGTCAGCTAGGACCTGCAGGCTCTGCCCTGAGAAGAGAGATGCTGTTGTCATGGGAGAGCATTAGTTATTGTGGATGTGCTCGGCCCTGTACCCTCTCTCTGTTCTTACCGCCACTCCCTTGCCCTGTGCCATGATGTGGGCCCACAATGATGCACTTCCCAGCCACCGAACCTGTAAGAGACACATCTTTGTTCTTTATAAACTACCCAGTCTTGGCTATCCTGTTACAGCAGCACAAAGTTCAGGCTGATCCGGGCTAGTCTCTGGCCAGGGAGAAGCAGGATAAGGCTCAGGGCTGAGGATCCTTAGGGTACCACTAATAATGAGGCTTAGATCCTTTGGGCTCTGAATGGCAAGACAGTCTCTGTCATTAAGATTTTTAAATCAGTCTCACAGTTCCAAAGTGAATTTTCTGCTAATCAGAATGGCGGAACTGAGGGACAGAGTTCCACATTTCCCCAGTCGGCTCAGCACCTCAGGCTGCCCTTCCCCCAGCGCCACCTGGGGGTTCCAGATCCCTCGTTCCCCTCCTCCCAGTGGCAGGCCTGGCCCTCTGCAGGAGCACCTGTCTGGGGGTGAAGGGCGAGGCAGGTATGGGCACCCTGGTGTGGGAGGGAGCAGGCCTCCTGCCAGACAAGGTGAGAACAATGTATCACTTTGTTTCCTCCAACTGAAGAAGGTGCTTTGGTTTGTACATGGATAACTCATTGCTTTATAAACTTTTAACTTCCCAGCAGACTTTGCCTTCCTTTCCCTGGAGCAGCTTTCTTTAGCCAAGCTGTACGTATGTATGGGCTCTGAGGCTCCTTGCCTGTGCCCAGCATGGGGAAGTGGCCTTATTTTGCAGAGGGAGAAACAGGGGTTAAGGTTGCCCAGCTGCTCTCTGCATGGAGTCAAAGGCTCAGGCTCCAGATCCACAGCCCCAATGCCTCATTACCATCTGTCTGCCGCCCAAGGTGCATGCTCTCACTCAATGAGAGACCTTGACTGAAAATTGCAACTGGCATCTTTTGATGTAGACTAGTTTGTTGTGTGCTAACTTGGGATGCAGAGGGAGCAGAACCCCAGGCACTGGGGGAGCTTATCTGCCCTCTCTCTTCCCTGGGCACCTATCACCCACAGCCCTGTGCTTCCATTTGCAAACCAGGATGGCTTAGTGATGTGCACTGGTGCCCTTGAGAGGATAGCCACTCGGTCTGGAAGACTGCATGGAGGAGACATGCAGGGTTCCTCTGAGAGACCTGTGGCCCAGCTTCCTTCTGAGCTGCTGAGAATGATACTCAGCATATGGTGCTGGCAGCTGGTTCTGATCTGAGGAGAAGCTCCCTCTGAGGGGGACGGGGGCCTTGTGTACAAGGAGGGGTGGCTGCCCCTGAAGCCTTCTCCCATCCTCTCCCTGCAGCTCAGTCTCCATTTGCCCACCTGATCCACCTTGGCCCCAGCTGGGCCCCTTATTTATAAACCATATGTCCCTGTGTCCCTGCCTGTCCCGACTGTTTGTACAAAGCTTCAGCTGTTTCCCCTGATAGCCCTAGGACCAGAGGTCCTGGGAAACTGGGAGGGGCCTAGGGCATGGAGAGTTCAAGGATGCATGTCCCTGCCCCTGCTCAGGAACCTTCAATGGCTCCCCATGGATATTAAAGCCTCTGATGCATAGAACATAGTCAAAAATGCTATTGCATTTCTTATGTAAAATTTTAATTTCTGCTGTTGCCCCCAGGAACAATTCTAGATCAGTTGGCCAAGAGCCTCAAAGTCAACTGACGAAATGTAGGCCCAGAGAGGGGAAGTGAATTGCTGGGACTCACACAGTAAGGACAGTTTGAAGTTCTCTCTATTCCACTGCACTGCCTCTCTGCCCAACACAGAGAAATAAAAAGAATTCAGTCCCAAACTACAGCTACTCTAGCTGTGTATTCTGGCTTTGCCTTTTTAGCTCTGTAACTTTTGGCTGGTTGCCTAACCTCTCTGGTTTAAAGTTTGTTCATTTATAAAATGTAAATATTGTGTCTTTCCTTCGATATTCAGCACCCAGAATAGCGCCTGACTGCAGGAGCTCAATAAATATTTCTCAGATGAATGAAGGAGTGAATATCTCTCACCTCATTTGTGAGTGTCAAGCAAAGAGGTGTATGTGAAGCCTCTGCGAAGTACCAAACACGCTGCAGGGACGTTGCAAATGGAGATCCTCTTAGGGGCCCAATTAGGGATCCCCAACCCCAGAAGCCCAGACTCCATCCTGAAGCAGCACCCACCCTGTCCCCAACTGCTGCTTCGGCCCCTGCTCCCCTCTTCTCTGTCCACACCACAGCCCTGCACTTGGCTCCTGGGGAGCAGCACCCCCGGCCTCCCCTTGGACTCCAGACACCCTCTTCTCTCCTCTGTTCAGCGAAGCCCCCAGCCGCTGTGACTAGAGCCTCCAGGACTTGGGGTACAGGAAGCATTACTGTGCTCAGACAGGGAGGGGGAGATCAGAATTGGCCGCAGCCAAAGGCAGCCGGTATTGAGGGCAGAGCTTGCTCGGTGCAGCAGAAAGAGCTCTGGCTCCTGCTCTGTGATTGCCTTCTGGGGCAGCTAAGGCAGACCTCTTCCTCTAACCTTGGTTTCCCTGCTGTGTAATAGGGGCGAGGTTTGGGGCTTTGCTCAGCTCACTGTCACCTCCACCTCTTACCTGGCATTATAATGTCATCACATCCAGGTGCCTGCAGCGCCACAAATAAACACAGCAGTCCCAGGACACCCCAGCCCCACCTGCTACAAGTCCCAATTACTCCTCACTCACTGAGCCCAGGACCTGGCCAGAGGTCCTCACAAAGGATTAGCATCCAGTGGGGGTGGGAGCTGCAGGCCTGAGGACAGGGGTCCAAAAGGGGCCCGGGAGTGCTAATCCTGGAAGGGGCCTCTCTGGCAGTTTCCGAAAGCATGGGGCTGAGAGGCCTGGATGCTCTTTCCACCTGAATAAGCCCTGAGGTGTGGAATGGCAGCCAGGTCAAGGGGAGGGGGTGGCCATAGGCTCCTCCTGCCTTGGACTGTACTGGTCTCACTCCTGGAGACAGAGGGGAGAGGGCCTTGCCAGTGAGAACCTGCGGCGGCCCCTCCAGCGCTTCCTCCTGTGCTATGTGACAGGAGATCGAGGGGGGTGGGGGGATGCTGCCCTGGGTCCCAGTGAGGCCAAAGCCCGGGCAAGACAGGGAGGACAGTGGCGGGTGCCACAGGTCACTGGGGTGAGTGTCAGCCTACACCTCTGGGAGGTGGGCAGACAGCAGGTGCTCAATTTAACTTTGGGCATGGGGTCACCAGGTCTTTTTGGCATCCTGGATCCTCTAAGGAAAGGCTCAAGTCCCTTCCCTCTGTGTGTCACCCACAGCAGAGCTGAGTAAGCCCAGAGCCCATGAAGCGCCAGTTAGGCCAGAGGGACAGGAAATGGGTGAGCAGAGGTCTTGATGGATGACCAGACCTCAAGGCCAACACATGGGACATGGCTTCCTGGCAGGAAAAAAGCTTTGGGGCAAAATCCTACACCTGAGAGAGTTTCGGGACTCTCAAATTTACTTTCCACTGTCTGGATGGAGAAACTGAGGCCCAGAAGGGAGAAGGGCCTGGTCCAAGGTACTGTCATGAGTCAGGGACAGAGGAAGTCTAGAACTCTGGCCCGACTCCCAGCCCAGTGCTCCTTACCCTTCTGCTGGCTGTGTTGACCCAGGTGGTAAGGAAGCCTCCATGAGCCGAGACCACTCAGGAGGCCCTAGATCAACCTGTTTTGGAAAGGTCAGGATGGGGCTCACCTCCTCCCTTCACCAGCTTTGCCCACAGCTCCAGGGGCTTGGCATGGATACCAACTCTAGGGAGGACAGTCAATGATTCATGGAGGTTCTGTCCCTGGGAGCCTTCTCTTGAGAGCACGTGGCACCTGCTACTGGCCCAGGAATGCTTCCCAGCAGGCTAGGCCAGGCCAGTGCAGGGCAGGGCAGGGGTTAATCAGTGATGAGCTAAGAGGCACAAGTACTCCTGCTAGAAGGTCCCCACCACCAGCCCTAGACTATACTCAGCCCACCCTGGCCCTGTCTCTCTCTCTCTCTCTCTCTCTCTCTCTCACACACACACACACACACACACACACACACACACACACACACAATTCTTACCTGCCTCCCTTTCCCTCACCTCCTAAGCACCTCATTCTGAACTCTGAAACTTCCTCTTCCCTCACACCTGCTCCCAGGAGAGGTTTTGATAAATGAAGTCATCTTGAGGGTTTAAACAAGGGAATCTGAAAGCTGAGAGGCTCTCAGAGATAGCATGCAGGCCAGCATTTACAATACAGGTTTTTGTAGACAACAAGAGCTCTGAAATAATAATTCACATTACTTCGAAAAGAGTGTTCTGCGGACAGACAAGTTTGAACACTGGCTCAAATCAAGTGAGTTTTTCCTGCAACACTTGCCAGAGCCTGTGCTGTGGGAACCCTAATGATGTGTCTTCAAGAGAGTGATGCAGTTTCCGAACTCGCCCCACATGTGTGAAATGCAGCTCACAGCTCCAGCAGCTGGGGTTCCCATTTGGCAGGGACCTCAGAGGGCAGGTGACCAACCTAAGTGCACTTGCTTGGGCCTTGGTCAGGGGTGCCATGGAGCCTGTGGGTCCATTCACCATGGCTGCTGAGCTCTTTTCAAATCTAACTCTCTAGGATTTTCCTCTCCCGAAGAGCTCCCCAGAGGAAACTCACGCACAGGGAGAAGGAAGAGAAGGGGCAGGGGGCTGGGGCCCTCAGGATCTTCTGGAAGGGAAGCTGCAGCCCAGGAGGCATTCCTGAGCCTGGTGTCTCTGGGCCCCACATTCCTGGAGGCAGATGTGCTGCCTCTCCCCACTCAGGAGGTCATTGGAAGCTGCGGAATTCTTGAAGTTTGTCTCGGATGGAAGGTGCCACTGGCTCTGAGTTCCAACCCAGTTGCACGGCTGACTCCCGGGAACTTCACGAACAGTTGAACAGAGTCATCTCACCTCAGGGCACAGGAATCCTCCCTCGAGGTGGGGAACAAGGCCACATTTGCAGGTCTACAGAGAGGCAGCTAAGAGGAGAGGTGGGTAAAGTGAGGCAGGAGGCAAAATGGGGCTGGTGTAAGTAAAGAGGACCAGGAAAGTCCTGCGCGCCCACCACTCTGCTATACAGGCTCAACCCTCTGAGTGGACTACAGGATGCTGGAAAGGGGGTCCTGAATGCCAATCTCAGGGGCCTGGTGTGTGCCAGCAGTTGGCTTTTATGCCAGGTGGCCTGTCAAAACTACAGGCCATATCTCCTGTGACCTTCCTCCAAAACCTGCCTCTGTACTGCTATGAAACCAGCTCTGACCACACTGCACCTTCCTAAACGTGGGTGTCACCTCCAGGGCATGGCTGCATGGGGCTGTTCACTGAGCACCAGGGATAAACAAAGGCAGAGGGTCACAGCATTCTTATCAATCTAGAATTTATTGTGTTTCTCATTGAAAAAAAATCTCATTGACAAGGAACAACAGTATTGTGTGTAATAGATCCAAAGAAGGAGGCCTGAGTTTCTACCTGGCTTTTAGCCAAGAAGGTAGAAGGTGATATGGGTGCTGTAGGCCTGGCTGGGCAATGAGGAGGGGTGGCTTCCAGAAGAGAACTTGCTCCTCGTAGCATGACACATCAGCTTCATCTGCTGCCACCTGTGATGCTGGTCCACCCTGTGACTGGGTCTGTGGAAGGGACCCCCAGTGTTTCCAGTCCCAGCTGGACTAGAGGAAGCTTCCTTGGAGTTGAAGCAAAGGGCCAGAAAGCGGTGAGATGGTCATACCTCCTCCCAGCAGGCATGTCCTCCACAGGACCCAGGAGACCTGCAGCGGTTCCACAGTCAGCTAAGAGTGAGTGTGGGCAGCTGGAAGACGGACTCAACAGCACTCTCCAGTGAGCCAAACACATGTGGGCACACACACATGCAGCCATGCACACACACAAATGCTCACGTGCCCACACATGCCAAGGTGATATTCAAAATACCTTAATTCCCTCATGGTGTGGCATGGTGGGCATCACCTCCAGCCAGCAACTTTAAACTTACATAATTTAAATGAATTTCTTGATGTTGTAGATTTCATTTGTTTCAAATTTCTGAGTTCTTTGAAGGCATAAGTTATTCCTATCTATTTCAGTTACATCATGAAAAATATAAATGAAGTTTAAAGAGTACCAAAGTTCAAGGAGGAGACATTCCTACTTTTAGAATTTTCAATATTATAGCAAATGGGAGTCTGATTTTGAGATCTGTCTTCATCCTGCAAGTGTGCTTTTTGTGGGTTAGCCTCATTTGCAGCCTTTTCCTCCAACCCCTTCCCTTATGTCACCACGGTGGAGGGAAAATAGGTGACACTCTTCTCCAAGTTGTGCATCTGTCACCAATTTTGTAGCTTACTGAAAAGTGTGTTCCAGGTGCCCCCTAACAAACCCAGCCAGGTCAGCCTCCTTAAGCCAACATTCCACATGGGTGGCAGGTTGGTGACAGGCAAACCAAGTACATGGTGGTGACATCTTTTAGAGATAGGGTGACTATGGGATGAGGATGTTTCTCCAGCCTCTAACTGTGTGGCAGGCCTGGTCCTCGGTGAGGCTGCCCAAGATCACAGAGTCCAGACCTGAGTACTGCTCTGAGCTGTCCAATGAGTGACAATCACTTGGAAGTGTTTTAGGACAGATCAGAGGATGAATACAGACAGATTATGCAGGGATAAGTCACCCGCATTCATGAATTCACACACTTTACACTTGGTGCTTGCTGTATAGATAGTTCTTTCATGTACACTGAACACTATCTTCCACCCAGAACAATTTCAATATATTAAGAACAGATGGAGCTGTAGCTGCGCCACAGCTGAGGATTTGTTGTGCCCTCCTTCCTTGTCTGGTCAATATATTGGAAAGAATAGAAAAATAAGAGAAATCCTACATGCAGAGAAGGTGGCTTTGTTGGGATGAGTAGAGTCCCTTAGTCTGGGGGAGCTCATTGACCCCTTGCCGTAGGTTGGTGCATAGGTTGGTGAAGTTGGCCCTATACGCAAGGGCTTCATCTGCCTTCCCTACCTATGCAACTTTCTCCCTTTTGACACTAAGGACAGTAAACATCATCACCTTGGGTCATCAGGCCCCAAGAACAGCCTCACCCAGGTCCCACCCTCCGCAGCAAATTCCACTCATTGTCCTCATTATATTCTAAACCTAAAGAAAACAAGGCATCGTGCCCAGCAGTTCGCCCATAAAACATTAATCACTGTCCCCTCCTTGAGAGGCTTCTGACCAGTGAAGGTATGCCCTACCGGAGTGATGGAAAATCCCAGTGGGCCAGCACAGGCCCAGCCACGCCACAGGCAGGGGCCTGACAGGTTCCTCCAGGGCTTTTCCAGGTGGCTTTTGTTCCTGGGACATTGAGGACCAGCCTGGGAACCCCAAAGGAGAGACAACTCTCCCTACATTTACCAAGTCCTCAAAAGGTACCAGGGTGCTTAGGGTCCAGTAGCAAGAGTCTTCCTGAATCATGCATATCTTTCCATCTGGGCCCTCATGGAACCATGCAAGCCTGGAGAAGAACAACAGCACTGGGGTCTGGGCCAGAGTCACAGCCACTGATCCCACTGGAGTCCATCACACCTGTGCTTAGCCACTTGGCTGGCCCTTGGGCTGGTGGCTTCAGAGAGCCATTCCTCTCAGCACCACTCCAGGACCTGGAAAAAGGAGTTCCCTTGAGGTTAGAAGAGAAAAGAAATACCAAAAGGGAAAATATAGGCTGTAAGGACCCCGGATTCCCAAATGTTCAGAACTCAGTGTGGACTAACCCAGTGCTTGAGCTTAAACATATATGTGCTGTGGAAACTCAACCTCCAGCTAATAAGAATATTCACAGGGCTTGGACTGATGCTCCCTGGAAAAGGTTTTGGAAAATCTTCTGATCTGCTCCAAGATTCTAAGTCCTGGGGGACTTCTAATATAATTATAGAGCCATAGCTTCTTGGTTTTGTGAGTTTAATGGAAAGACAAATGTTCTAGGCTTCAGTGGTTGCTAGATTACATCCTGCTTCCTCATCAGCCAGGTGCAGAGGAGTGCAGCCTTCCATGCTGGCTGAGCCACCCCTGTGGGTCCACCTCAGGGATCTGGCCAGGCAAGAGCCTGCCAAAGAAAATGACCTGTGGTCAGGCTCAGTAGGGACCTGGCCAAAGAGGTGCAACAGGTCAGAGAGGGCACCTCACGTGGGCAGTGACCTGAATGCTTAGCAGCCTAGAGACAAAGGTTGAGTCCTGGAAATTTGCTCTCTCAGTTAAACATGGATGGACACAACAGACAAGGACTCCAGTTGCCCAAGGAGCCCCCAAACCTCTTCTCTGTGCTGGGCTGGACAGCACAGTGCAGAGGGGGGTTGGGATGATCCCAGGGAGATGGGTGTGTGGAGCACTGAGCTCATGGGCTGCAGGAGGAGTCTGGACAGCCTGGCTACAAGGCGTTTCTCAGTGCAGCATTAGCCCTCGTGGTGCAGCACTGCCTTTCCCTTTCAGCTGTACTCTGGTAAGTGAGCAAGTGTATCAGCTATTTTGCTCCTGGGGGGAGGAATAGTCAGGGGTAGGATTAGTGCCAGGGAGCAGCCTCAGCCTGGGGATGCCAGTGTAACTCAAGCTGACACCACTTCCAGGCAGCCCTGGGATGAAAGGGGTTTCTCCAGATGCCCCAGGCTTCCAGGCTACCCTTTCTCCCTTCCTCCTCCCCCTCACCACTCTGCAGGAGGGGGCACAGCTAAGTGCAGGCTGGCTGTGGTGCTGGCCCAGAACTAAGCAAATCCCAGTCTTTAAGTCAAGCAGAATGAGTTCAAATCTCAGTTCTGCCATCTTCGAGAAATCAGTTCATCTTCAGGGGGCCTGGGTGTCTTCTGTAAATGGGGACCTCTCTACTTTCCAAAGCAGTTGTAAAGTTAAGAGAGAATGCATGCACTGTCACAGAGAGGCTCCTCGTATCTAGAAGGTGTTCCGGAAACCCCAGTGCTCGGCCTCTTCTCAGGCCCTACCTCTGGGCTCAAGGACTCTGGTAGTCATAAATTCTGGAAGCAATACCACAAGAAAGGCTCTGTTATGGCATGGAGGTGGAACGGGGTGGGACTGGCTGGGGCCCACAGTAGGGATGCGGAAGACTTCACACCTAGAAGAATGGGACAATGTAAGGAGCTAAGACCAGTAGGGGTGTGAGAGAGGCTGGGTGTACCTGGCAGATGGGCCCGGGGTGCACTGCGCTAGCCTCTGCACCATTCCTGCTGCCCCGCAGTCCCTCTCCCACTCATACCAGCCCATCCTGAAGCTGGGGCAGTTTGCATGGGCTGAGGCAGCCCAGTCCCAGTGTGCACTGGAAGAAGAAAGGCTGTTGCCACTATTGACGTAGCCCTCCTAGGGTGACCATGGTGCTCTACCTGCCCCAACCTTTCCTGTGTCACATCAGCCTGGGCCTCCACAGAGGGAGCAGGGTATGTGTGTCTCTTAGGAGTAGTGTTGGGGTGCCAGGACCTTCCTACACAGCTCTTCCCTGCTCAGTCCACTCTGTGGCAACACCTGCCTGTGTGGCCCGGGGCGATTGTTATGGGTTGATGGTTCTGGAAGCCTCCAGACACCAGGCCTCAGTGGAAGACATGATGGGCCCCTGGCCTGTTTCCTGTCACCAAGCACCCATTCTTTCAGTAGAGCTGGCCCTGATTGGGACAAATACCACACCCTGTGTGGGTGGGGGGAAGCCAGGTCTGAGTGTCAGCTGACAGAGCACTGAAGAGCCAGTCCATCCCCCAGAGGCCCGAGCTCCCTAGGGCAGAGCTTGTGGGCCCCAGTGCCCAGCCCAGTGTGGTGAGATCCTGAGGGTGAGTTGAGGGAGGTGGGGAAGAGGCCTGGCAGGTCTGTGACTCCCAGGGACCTGCTCTGAGGAAGGGAGTGGGAACTAATACGGCTGTCAGATGTCGGCCTTCCCTTCTCCATCCCTTGTACCCTCCAGAATCCATGCTGCTTAAAATGATTAGGACCTCTGCCCCTCCCCAGCTACTCCAAGACCTCCAAAATGACCCCACCAGGCCCCAGGGGCAGGATCCTGTGTGCATCCAGGGTTCTGTCCTGCAGCTGTACCCACCCCCAGGGACCAAGGATCTTGAGCACAGCAGGGAGGCTGTGTCCCCACCCCACACTAGGTCTCATGAGTGGGACCAATCTCTTCACAGATCCAGAAGACCCTTGTAAGGATGCAGCACCAGAAGAAAAAAAAAAAAACTACAGGAATCTAGAGGACATTATAAGTCATTTTCCTTTATTTTCTTAACATATAATAAAATTCCAATTCCAAAGAGACATAAATGCTGAGCAGACAGATGCAGGGTCCTGGGACACAGCAGCCAGAACCAGGCAGGGCTGGGTCTGCCCCTCCTGCTCCATCACAACCTCCCTGCTCCTTGGCCCCTGGCCATTGCCCAGGCACAAACTGAGAAACTGAGAATGAGAAGAGTTCACCTCACGGTCCGGGGAGGAGCCAGGCATGGCCTTGGTTGGTAGAATGGCCAAATCTTGATCTAGCTGTGGGACCTTGAGCCTCAGTTTCCTTATCTGCTAAATAGGCTGGAAGTTCCCGCTACATAATGGAGAAGAGAGCGTGAGGATGTGATATGCTGGTGACCACTAAGGGGTCCCATTCACCTCCTGCTTCTAAACTTCTGCGTGCTTGTGGTTGTGTCTCTCGGCGTATGTTGGCCTCATGGCTGTGGCACAGTAGTGGAGCTGCTCTGGCCTGCTGGAATCCAGCGGACTTTCAGATTTGTAGAGTGGAGTGGGAGACATCAGTCCCCAGGGTGACTCTGCTCTGAACCGCACCTGGGATGCTCATCAGCCAGCTGCTACCTCATCAGGTCAAGGCCGACCTCTTCCCTCTAGGTCAATGAGGAAAGAAGGCTATGGCCTGAGGGTCACACAACAAGCCTGAGCAGCTCACTCAGCTGCCCCAGATGGCTCCAGCCAGGGCCTCAAGAGCAGGTATAGGAGATGTTCTTCCCTGCTCAGGATCAGTACCAAGCTTGGAACCCCCGCAAAGGGCACCTGTCACCATAGACTGATTCACATCAGAATCTTTCTGTCCTCAGGTTTGAGGCCTCAGATAACCCAAGCGCCCTTTATCAAACACACCCACACGATGGTGTCCTAGGTCTGTGCTGGAATAATGTTGAAGTTCATTCTGTGATAGATAGGAAGACCAACTAAGCCTCAGTGAGGGAACATCAGGGTCCTTCCTTCGCCCTCCAAATGGCCTTTACTCTACAACAGCAGGCCCTGTCTAGGGAAGGCCCCCACTCCCCACAGGGAACAGGCACCTTCAACCACCTGGGCTATCTGTCTATCTCTGCTCCAGAATAAGAGTGCACAGGCACACAGATGTGAATGCAGCTGGGGAAAAAGCCCAGGACAAGTGGGTGGAGCTGCACTGGTCTTGGCCATGCCTTCTGGAACCTGTGGTACTTTACACGTTCAGAATCTACGCAGTCCTCCCTGTCCCTACCACTTTACAGATGACGGTCACCGAAGCCCTGAGTCAGGGATAACTCCAAGTCATGCAGCAACTCTTGGGGGTGGGAGGTGCCCTGGGAGCAAGCCAAACTTAGGGGCTAATCTTGTCTGCTACCTGCACCCCTCTGCCCACTCTTTCCCTCAAGCATTCCTGGGGCCAGTACCTGGCAGGGAGGGAGGGCATTGACCAGAGGCACTAAAGCAATGCAGTGGGACCTCAGGCCCCTGTGGCAGGCGAGTTGGCAACTAGCTTTGGGGTGAGGGGAGACTTTCTGGCACACCTCCCCACACACTCTGAGGGGACAACAGCAGATGGGTCCCTCTCTTTCACTTCTTCAGTGACAACAGGGAGGGGTGAATTAGCGAATCTTGGTCCCCAGGAAGCTTTGAGGCCCAGGAAATGGAGAAAGAAAGAAAGTGAGAGAAACACCTCCAACGAGGCCTGACCATGCAGGTTTGGCAAACCTCGGGGACTGACGTTGGCCAGCTTGGCAGAGTGTCTACAATATGAATTTTAGCCCTCCCCTCCCTCTGCCCGTCCCTGCCCCTGCCCCCCACATGGATGCTTAGGGCAGGCCCTTCTATTTGGGCTTCATCTCCACCCTGGAGTTGATGTCGTCTGCATCCAGGTCGTACTCCTCCACCTGGCTGCCAGTCCACACCTTCATGCGGTCTGTGAGGTCACTGCTTCTCGGGGCCAGGATGAAGTCGTAGATCAGCACTGCCAGGGCTCCCCCGATGAACGGCCCCACCCAGAAGATCTAGGAGAACAGATGTGATCAGAGGGCACCTGGCTGGGGCTGAGAGGTGCACCCCACAGCTCCTCCCTGGGAAGTCCCCACCACCCCACTGGAAGTTGTCCCCCACCTGGATCTGGACAGAGGCAGGCAGGGCTGGATCCCAGCCTGCTGACTCAGTTTCCCCCAGGATGCGCCAGGCTAGGGTGTGTGGAGGGGCCTCTCCTGGCCTCTGTGTGGGCCAGCTCAGGCATGTCAGTTCCAGCCTCCTGAAGATGCCCATTGCCCACCCACCCACCACTGCCCCGGCCCTGGAAGGGCCCCAGAGACAGTCCAGTCTAACACAGGGCTGGCCTGGAACATGCACATCAGTGATAATTAGAGCTGAAGCCCACAGAGTGCTCTCTCTGTGCTTAGCTCAGATTCTTTCCCCTCCTGGCAGAGAAGAGCTACCATTATGCCACCACACAGCTTGAGGAACCAACAGAGTGGGTGAGCAGCTTGCCCAAGGTCTCCCTGAATCAGAAAGTGGCAGAGGTGAGACTTCTGCTAGGGTGGCTCAGGGCCACTAGGTGGGGCAGGGTGGGGCAGTCTAAACTAGGAAGGCAGAGGCTGGGCCTAACTGCTCCAATGTGGCCCCACCACCCCTTCATCTCGGGCCTCTGTCTCCTGATTTTCTCTGCCCTGGCAGCTTCCCACAGCCCCGGTAGGGAGAAGGATGCCACGTGGCGGTGTTGAACTTGCCCTGTGACCTCAAAGCCCCAGCTTACCCAGTGGTTGCTGAAGTTGTGGGTGATCACCGCGGAGCCAAAGGACCGAGCAGGGTTAATACCACAGCCAGTGTAGTCGATCTGGGGGTGGGAAGGAGTGCAAAGAAAGTGACAGGAGAGAGACAGGTGAGAAAACAGAGGACAGAAGGAAAGGGACAGGCGAGGAGGAATCAGACCCAGGAGAGAGGAGCACTGACCCGGGAAGGTGGCCAGCAACATACCTGCCCCCAGAGCTGGCCGACCATTCCCACCGCAGTGCAGCTTCATCCAGAGGCTTTCACTGCCCATGCAGGGCTTCCCCACCTGGCCTGCCCTCCCCGGCCCACCCCATGTGGGAAGGCCCTCCACTCACCGCCAGCAGGTGCCCCAGGGCCACAGAGAGGCCGATGGCTAAGGGAGCAGAGCCACCAAGGTCACGTCGTCTCCGGTCAGTGGTGGCCAGCACACACAGCACCAGCTGCAGAGTGCCGATGATCTCAATGCCTAGGCCCTGGCCTGAGTTCACACCAGGGGCCAGCTGTAGGGGAGAAGAGCAAGGAGGCATGGTGAGCAGGGAGGATGGAAACTACGTCCCAAGACCTCCAAGTGTCCCAGGCCCTGGCACTAGGGTCAGACCCTCAGTGCTTTCACTGTGCTCAGAGGGAGCCCGGCTCTGCCCAGGCACACAGCAGGCACTGGTCATCAGTCCCCTCCCGCTAGTGCTGAGCACAGCCCAGTATCTCCCGCTCTTCCCTGATGCCTGAGGCGAGGTAGGGCCCAGGCCCAGGTACTCTGGGGTTCCCAAGGCCAAAGGTGAGGGGCAAGGCTCAGGCATGGGAGGAGATGGTCAGGGCCTTTTACAGGAGAATAGAAAGAAGCAAGTGAATAGGAGGGCCCAGCTGGGGACACTGCTTCATGCCCCAGAGTCGGAACTTTCCATGCCATGCCCTGCTGCCTCTAAGCATCCCGAAGCTGGGGGCATCTTCTTCTCTTAGCTCTCCCAGCCCTGTGGTCTCTCCTTTGGTCCCATATCCTCACCTCCACCCCATCTCTTCTTCCCCATGCAGTCTCCCTCTTTCCCTGATCCAGTGTCTCTCTCCCATTTCCTTCGGCCATGGCCTCCCTGTCTTTCCTTCTGTCTCCCCTCTGCCCTGGCTCTGGCCCTCCCCTTCCTTTCTTTGGCCACCAGGTCTCACCACTACAGTCTGGCTGCCACGGCTCCTAGGCCACTTTTAGAAACATGACTCACAGAAAAAGAAGGGAATGAGAGCTGCCACAAGGTCAGCTAAGCCCTCTCTCGCCAGCAACTGCACCCAGAGGACTCTCCAGGGCACCCTGCATCCTGCTCCACGGGATGGGAGCAGAACACCCACATAGGGCAACTGAACCAAGTCACAAAGGTTCACTTGCAAAGATGCCCAGTTTTGCCACCTAGGCTGCCTTCTCCCAGGCCGGGCAGTGTCTCAACAAGCTAGAGCTTTGAGTCTCCCTTCCCAGTTCCCATCCTGAGGGTGCTGGGGTATCTCTTAAGGCTACAGGACATTCTGCAAAATCCTAGGTGGGGGACACACCTCCATTCCTGCAGAGGTTTTCCCAGCCCTGTTCAAGACCATCTTAAAAGAACAATTCTCTTCCAGCTTTTGTCTGCCTTGCAGGTTTAAAGGGAATGACTCACATCCCCTCCCCTGCCTTACGGTCTTAGCTCTGGGCCTTTTCTGGCGGACCCCAGAACTGAGTCCCATCAGGCAGCCCTCTGGGCAGTGCCTAGTTCTCTTCCTGCCTCAAGGCCAGGCAATGTCTACTCTGTGTTCAGATCCTGACTGTTCTACTTGCTGGCACAAGGAACACAGCTTGACCCTTCTAATCCTCGGTTTTTCCATGTGCAAAGTGGATCTAATGCTCCCTGCTCACTCTCTAGGGCATTGTGAGAGGGTCAAAGGCAAAGGGGCTGTCTCAGGGCATCTGGAAGGAGAGACTGTGGTTCTTATTCTGGTTCTTTCTCATTATTTCCATAGGATATGAGGACAGGCAGAGAGGAAGGGCCCAGCCTACACAGGTATTCAAGAGACAGTGAGGTCCCTAGAGCTGCTGGCAAGGGTCCTCCAGAAGCCAGGTTGGCTGGGTGGAGGGGAGGCCATGCAGGCTTAGCTGTCCCATCCACATTCACACTGGGAGGCCCAGTAAAGTTCAACTCTTCTCTTGCTCATTGCTCTGCTCTCTAGGATGAGCCTAATTGCTAGCTGTCGGGAATCCTGAAACCATCCCTTTCTTGCTGATTCCCGGAGCCATGGCTATAAGTGGCTCCTGCTCAGCACACACACACACACACACACACACACACACACACACACACACACACACACACCCCACCCTGGTCCTCACTTCACCCTCTCCCAGATGCAGCTCATCTTCTCCGGTTCTTAACCAGGGCTGAGAGTCCCAGCCCCTGCCCAAGGCATCACTTCCCATGCAAAGGGAACAGAGCAGGTCATAATGCCAGGCCCAGTGTTCTGAGTCCTGGGGAAGGGGAAGAGCAGCCACCTGCCCTGGGAGCTGCAGGAGGTACCTGCTTCCTGGCAGCCAGGAACCTCAGGGCTGGCAACCTGCTTCTTCTAATACCCTCTTCCCCACTACCACCCTGGTAAGCACCCCTTGGTTTGCATCAACATCCTCTGGTGGGCTCTTCCTTGAACCACTTAATCCACTTGCATTACTTACATGTGGAAAAACATAATTAAGAATTAGAAGGCACAGTTAAAGGTCCATTAAAACTTGACATCTAGGAAAGAGTAGGTAAAAACATAATCAAACCTTATTTGACTGAATACAATCTATTAAATTTGAAACAATTGCTTAAATAGGGCCTATCTGAGATATGGTTACTTGCTAGAAGAAAAAATATGTTTGTACTTTCCCACATAGTTTTGGATGGCTCAGGACTTGTATTTTATTGATTAAATTAAATATAGTAAAATTAATTTTGCTAATGCCAGTGTGAAGAAGAAAATAATCCACACAATTCTTCTGAAGCATCAGAAAGTTATAAATTCTCTATCTGAACACCAAACCCATGTGAGCTCACTGCTCAAGGCCCCAGTCAGATCTACCAGCTCCAAGAAGACTCCCAGTCTCCCTGGCTGTGATTAAATCTGCTCCATGCTGCCGCACCCTCACTGAACTCTTTGCCTCCTGGAGGCGAGGACCCTACATGCCTCCCATGTGGGCACCTTACCTCCTTCCAGCCTGGGATCCCCACAACTCCCTGTCCAAGCCTACAGGTCTTTCTGTGCCAGACTCAATGAGAGGACAGAGGGGAGGCTGAGGCTCAGGGAGGAGGCAGCAAAGCCTGGATCCCTGCCCTGGGGTATGTGCCACCTCTCACTCATGGACCAGTGTGCTGGCTACCAAGGGCCCTGGGTATTCCCAGCTTCGACTGGGGAGTTGGCAAAGGTGGCTCTTTGGCTGCCAGCATGTCCCAGGCTCCAGAACTGACCTCTCTAGCCAATGGGATCTGAACCCTCCCTTCCACCTGAAAGCAGGCCAACAGAGTAGCTTCCGAGGTCCAGGGCCTCCAACTTGGTCTGGGCATGCTGGCATACCTCAGCCCATGGCTGAGGCTCTGAACATCTGCTCTCAAGGAGCAGAGAACAAGGAAGATCAAGGACTGCCCTGCCCACCCCAGTGCTTCCAGGACTCAGTCCTGGGCAGTTGGAGGAACCTTGCAGGCCCCATTATATCACCTCTCTGTGAGTATTCATGTGTGTACATGGTGGTGTCCATGGCTTTGTGTGCCCCTGTGTGGCTTTGTATATCTATCTCTTCTCTGAGTGACAATATGTGTGTGTGTCTGGGGATGGGCCCCAGGATAACTCTCTCTCTTTTGTTAGACTTTAAGAGGTTTATCACACAATAATTAAATGAAAAAAATCTATCAAAAAACTACAAAAATCCTCAACTTGTATGTACTAAACAACATAGCCAAAAACAAATGGTGTAAAAATTGATAGAATTACAAGAATTGGATCAATCTACTCCCTGATTGAAAGATTTTTAACAATCTGCCCTTAGAAATTGATAAAAAGAAGCAGTCAAAAAATGCTAATAACACAAATGAGAGGAATTGAACCACAAAATTAACAAGCTCGATTTCAGTGAAACAGGACAAATACTGCACCCCAAAATTAAAGAATAGCAAAGAACAGATACTCTTCTTAAACCTACATGGGACATTTAGACAAACTGATCAGGTGCTGGCCAGGTACACTGAGCCTTCCCCGTGCTCTGTATGGCTAGGGTCTCTGTGTGTCACAAGGTCCTGGACAATAGCTGTAGGTTTGCAGTGGCATATTTGATGACATTTCTGAGTGTTTTACTGGTGTTACACACCCCCATGGGTGCTACTGTTGAATAGAGAGGGGAGGGGATCAGAGAAGGGAAGGAGCTCTCTTGAGTGAGAAAGCAGCAGGTCTCAAAGGGTCTTTTATTTGCTCTCAGCAGCCATTTTATCTCCCCAACAAGGAACAATGCACAAAGCAATGGCTTCCTCTCTCCCTTCCTCCTTCTTTTCCTTACTCTAGGGCAGGAAAAAGAAAAGGCTTCGTTGAAGAGGCCCTACCCCAGGATTTCAGGGCCTGAGGGGCCCTTGAGAATGTCCCATGCATGTGCCACCATGTGTACCATGTATACACAAATGTCTGAATGTGTACGTGTTTGTGCAGCAAGAGAGTGTGCTTTTTGGAGCAGAAAAATCATGCAGTGGGAGCCAGGAGGTTGGGGGCATGGTCCTGCCCTGCCATAACTCACTGTGCACCCTGACAAGGCTCCATGCTGCTGTTTGCCAGATTCCCCACCAGTAAAATGGAGACTGTGGCCCTGATTCCAGCCCAGGCAGTCTCCAGCATCCCTCCTTGCCTGACATCGGACAGACACCATCAGGATCTAGAAGCCTGAGCACAGAATCCCTCCACATCCAACTGTACTGCTACCCTCAGCCCAACACAAATCCTATGTCACAGGACCTCCAGCCACCTCACTGTACCCCTGCTCAGCTAGGTGCCCCTGAAAGGCCTCCATGCCAGGTAGGTTCACTGCACACACCCCTAGGGAGCTCATTAACTTACAGGCCACTGCTTCCCAATTAAAAAGCAATAATTCAGGGCCAGGGATTTAGCTCAGTGGTTTTGCCGCCTGCCTCGCAAGCGCAAGGTCCCAAGTTCAATCCCCGGTACCAAAAAAAAAAAGAAAGTAATAATTCTTTGTATCAAACAGAACCTGCCCCTGACAGGAACCCTACTGCCTTTCAGGCCATGATGGGGAACTGCTAATGGCAGTGAAGACCTTTTCCAGCCTTTTCTGCCTACTTTTAGTTATGGGCTTCAGCCTCTGGTTGTGCTGGTCTGAGTGATCCGCAGCTTCTTGGATGAGTGAAAACAGCCCTTCACTTAACCCACTGTGGGCAAGGAACACATCTGGTCCCCAGGGAGAGACCCTGAGGAAACCCTGGCCACACCTGTGCCCTCGGGGACAACACTTTCCTGCCCATATCTGCAGGTGTGTGGTTCCAAGCCCTGCCATAGAGGAGACCCCAGATCCACTTGGTGGTTCTGAAGAGTGGGCACCAGGGCCTGCAGGAAGCCTCTGCCAGGTAGAAATGAAGGCTCCTTTACCACCAGGAAAAGTTCACCAGCCAACTGGGAGGATGTGTGACCTGTCTGAGGAAGGGCTGATGGGCTAGCAATACCTGCTGGGTGGGGCCCGGGCTGGGGTGGCTGCATGGAGTGGGCTCGTGATGAGTTACTGGGCCACTTCGTATAGCTGGAGGGTGCCTGGCTGAGAGCAGGAAGCCAGGGCGAAAGGGGCCTGGGGCCACCCATGGAGCCACACGTCCTCTCACAATCCTGCCCCTGCAGATGTGGGCTCCTGGGAGGAGGCCGAGCACTGGGGTGGGCCATACTGGCACTGGCTGGGCTGCTCAGAGGGCTCCACTGGGGGAGGCAGCTCAGAACTTTCCGTGGTGAGGGAAGTCTCCACCGCAAAGCTGCTGCCCTCCCCTCTCATCTGTTCTGGCTGGAAACAGTAATTATACGTCCTGGCTAAGGCACCACCACCCGGCCCCCCGCCCTCTCCCCAGGCAGGTTGGCCTGAGCAGGGTCATCGGAAACTCTGGCTTCCCTTTCCCCGGTCCACCTCTAAGCCCTGGAGGAGGCAACAGGGGCCTCTATCTTGGGAGAACTGGGGACATGGAGGGACGGACCTCTGTCCCTCTAGCTGGGAAAACCGAGGCCCCAGAAACTGGGGGATGGGGAGCATTTAGAACCAAGGCCAGGCTGCTGGGGCAGCACATGGGAGCATTTTCCAAGCACTTAGGCCCTTGAATGAGTGAAGGCAGCCCCTCTCTTAACCCCCTGGAAACAGTAATTATGTGTCCTGGCTGTGGCACCACCAGCAGGGCTAAGAAGGACCCGATTGTGAGTAGATTTGCCCCCTCTGCATCCCCAGGATGGCTGAGCTCATAGGAGCTGGGGACGGAGCGCCCTCCAGATGCAGGCACTGGCCTGACCAGGGCCCCTTCAGACTAGATCCAGTGACCCTCAGCCACAGCGTCTACTGCCTTCTTGCTTAAGCAAACACAAGCACTCTGGCCAGAAGCCCCTTCCCTCTATAGGGTCTCCACATTTGAGTTCATACAGCATCTCTTCCCTGAAGCCCACCTGGCTTTCCCACCGTTCCAGTTCCAAAGTTCTTAAGCCAGCCCTGACCCCTCTTTATCACACCTGCCTGCTGTCTCTTATCACAGCCAGCTGCACACAGGGCTTATCTTGTTCTGGGACTGTGTACTTCCCAGGGCTGCACTGAGCACCCAGCAGCCTCATCAATGTCTGCAGGGAGCTGGCCAGGGAGGAGAAGAATGAAAACAGCCAGAGAATGCTGGGACTCCCGGGGCCCCAGCATCTTCTACTTCCTGAGCCAGCCACACCCTCTGTGTCCTGCTCACAGATGAACCTGGGCCACATCAGTCAGGTTAGTTCTGTGGAGTCACATAGGATATCAGTGGCTGAGCCAGGGCAGGGGCAGGCCAGAGTAGCCACCCTGCAGAACCTCTCACTCTTGGCCAAAATCAGGGTTTGGCTCTCAGAACTAACTGGGACAGTGCAGGGTGGACAAAGGCCTGTGGTCTCTGTAGGGCGTGTCCTGGGTCCTGACTCAGTGAGGAGAAAGTTGTCCCTACTATGTCCCCAGGGGACACCCCTTGACTCACTCAACCACTTCCTGCCACTTTTCCCTTAATTTCTTTGGAAATCTCCAAGACAACGATCTGTCCCACCCAGGTTTTGGCCAGGGAGGGGCGGGAGAACTGAGGGGCTGTGGGAGCCTCCCCCAGAGCATGGAGGAAAGAGTGTGTCACCTGCTGTGTGGACTGTGCACTGTCCCTCTGGAGTCATCACAGCCACTCCCAGGTGCCCCCAGGTCTCAGGTCAGTGTCTGAGTGGCAGGGTTAGGGGCCACCTGTTTCTAAGCCCATACCTGTGCTCCTGAACCCCAAATGTCCATTGTCTAGACAGGGCAGGGCCAGAGCCCCCACCAGCCTCTGGAAAATGGAAGCTAGAAAGGATGGAGAACCAAAGCAGGGTATGGCCAGACCCAGACGGTGCAGAAGAGCTCTGCCCTCCCACTCCTGTGCTGGATGCCCACACCAGACAGTACAAAGCCTTTTCCAGCAGGTGCATAAGTCCTGCTTGTCCTCTGAGTTGGGAGAGAAAGAGGGAGCCAGTATGTCTAGGAGTCTCCATCCCGCCCTCAGGGAGAGCCTTCCCCACCTCCATTCTACCCAGCCAAGCCCCAGTGTGAACTTGGCCCTACCCACAAGGATTCCCTGAGGTCAACCTACTCTGCTTCTGCTGAGGAGACTGAGGCCTGGGGGGCCATGGCCAATCCAAGCTCTGTCCTTTTGTCTTTCACAGCCACATCTTTCCTGGCTAAAGTCTAAACTCCAGTCACAGAGCTAATCTTCAATCTTCGGCTGAGTAGAAGTTGACTCAACAGAGGGCTGGGAAGGTGTCAATGTGACAGAAGAAGTGCTCATCACCTGTGGCGGGGCCACGACAACTGCCCTCTGCTCCAGACTCTTACCTAGCCTCTGGGCAGCAGGACTGGACTCTGGCTGGAAAATGAGAACTGTAATCACCCATTGCCATCTCTGAGAAGCCCTCCCCTGCTCTTTTGCTGTCCCCACACCCACCAGACCTGCAGGGACCCCCAGCCACATTTCTCCAGATCTGTTCCTCCTCTGTGCTCTTGGTCCATCTCCTTCCCAAAAAGGGTACCCCCAGTCCCCTTAGGCCTCTCACTCCCCTTATGTGGCCACTAAGGCCATTTGCACCCTGATGCATGGCAAGGGCATTCAGTGTTTGCACTTGGCTGGGGAGCTGGAATAGCTGGGGTCTGTGACAGCAGGCAGCCACCACCAATGGCCATTTAGCCATGCTAAGCAGCCTAGGGGCAATTATTTTCAGCAGCTGCCACCCAGTTGCTAACATCTGCTTCCTATTCACGCCAGAAGCAATGGGTACATGCAGTTACACACTCACCCACACACACCTTCACACAGGAGCATGAATGTCCATACAGCTTACCCAAGCTCAGAGATCCACGCTGGCAAGCATATGCACACCCACACCTGCACACACACAAACACACATGCCACACCCCTCTCTGTCTAGGCACTGTGGGCCCGGCCCTTGCCTCCTACCTTTCTCCGTCACCCAGTAAAAGTGTTTTCACTCCCTTGCCCTTGTCTGATGTCCAGTGGGAGAGGAATTGAGGCACTCTTTCACTGACTCCCTGGGGGAGATGATTTGGGGAAGTGTGTAAAAATGGAGGGCTGCCTGAAAGCCTAGGAATCTCTCCAAGGGAGTCCTGCTCACACTCCTGCAGACGCTGCTGTGGAGGTGCCCCACATCTGGAGCAGCATGGCTGGGGACAGCAGGTAGAGTTTTCCCAGGGTGCAGGGCTGCAGAGGAGGAAGCTGGCTCCCCGGGCAGGGCTGAGCAGGGCCAAGAAACTACAGTCTGGGCATGAGGAACTGCTGGCCTGAAGTTAGTGCCTCCAAACTCATTCCCCACAACAGACGCTCTGCAGGGGACATTGGCACAATCACTTTTCTCCTGTTCTGATTTCCACAGAGGCCGGCAGAAACCAGGCCAGAGCTGCAGCAGAGCTGAGCTCCAGGCACAACCCCACAAAACCCCCAACAACCTCTTGTCCTCTCTCTCCCTCAGTGTCCCCATCCACAAAATGGGCAGAACATGGGACTAGTGCCCTCTCTGCACCATTCCAGAGCCCCCCCCAAGCCTGGGGCACCCCACTCACGTCATTGCGGCCGAGCGAGTTTTGGGGCAGGTTGGAGGTGATGCCCGAGAGGATGGCGGTGGCGACGATGGCCCCCACACACTGGGCGATGATGTACATGACTGCCCGGAGGATGCTGATCTGACAGCTGAGCAGCAGCCCCAGTGTGACAGCTGGGTTGAGGTGGGCGCCGCTGATGTGGCCCACGCTCTGGGCCAATGTGGCAATGCTCAGCCCGAAGGCCAGCGACACCTTCACGTTGTCCTGCACCGCTGTCTGATTTACCCTCAGTGGGTAGTTGAAGCCCAGGGCAGTGCCGATACTGATGAAGACAAAGAGGGTCATGGCCAGGAACTCGGCCACCACGGCCCTCCAGAAGATCTTCTTCTTGAACTCGCTGGCCATGTTAGCTGGGGGCTTGGCTTGAGACTGCTCGCTGCCTGGTGCTCGAGTCCCTCCGAGGGCTGAGCCACAGCCTGGGCTGGGCCTCTTTATAGGGCTGGGGGGGGCGGGGGGAGCACAAAGGGAGGAAGGCCTCTCCTTGCTCCTGGCCCAGCCCACACCACACAGGCCTCCTCTCTGTGATAGATGCAGACTGAGCTCTGCTGTCCGCCTGCCAACTTTTATTCCTTCCTCCTCTCTCCCTCCCTCCCACCTCCCTCCCTCTCTCCCTCCGCCCTCAGCCCTGCCCAGCCCAGGAGGCAGGCAGGAGGCAGCTGTTGCTCTAATAGGCTTTGAGAAATTCCTCTGAGCTGGCCCCACTCAGGGGGCCAAAGAAATCCAGGTGTCCTGCCCAGTGTGCAAAGCTCAGGGGGTGCCCGGACAGCAGAGCCAGGCACTCCAAAGGGAGGAGGTGGGGGATTGGCCCCAGTGGGTGGACGCTGCCCTCCTTGGAGATGAGCACCAAGATCTCGCCTGCCTGGAATCTTCATCCCACTGTGGTGTGACACTGTTAGTCCTGAGGTTGGTGGCTCCAGGGATCCAGGAGGGGCAGCCTGGGCCTGCCATACCCAGCCTGAACCCAGTGGCTACATGTCACTTTAGAGATGACACCCCCACCAGCCAGGCATGGGTTGATGGGGGCAAAAAGCTTCAGCGAGTACAGAGAGCTTTGTCAGGAGGCTGCCCTCCTTGGTGTGGTCAAGGGCAGACCTGAGACAGCATGTTGGGAAGCTTCCACCCAAGAGCCCTCGAACTTAGGAACAGTTTGAACCAGTGATTTGAGGACAGCTTGGGAGGAGATGGGGGAAGTTCAGAACTTCACTCGCACAAGCAATTGAGCTGGCAGGTCACTAAAGAGCCAGAAGGAATGGCAACCCAGGCCAGTAAGGTCAGACAGGGAGACATGGTCTCTCCAGGTCGTATCCTAAGCCCTCACTTAATCAGGAGAAAGGTGTATTGTGCCTGTGAGCTTCTGGGACAAGGAAGAGCATGAAGGATAGCTGCAGGGAACAGATTAGAACTAAATGGAAGGGAGAAGAAGGAAGAGATTCCCCTTGCAGAGACAGAGACTGATGCTGAGACAGAGGCAGGGAGAAGAGCCAAGAAGCAGTAAGGGGAGAGAGGAAAGAGAAGGGGTGAGGCGGACAGGCTGCCCAGCAGGGGGAAGAGAAGAGGCAGTGCTGCAGACCCAGCCTGTGCCCTGTGGACATCCAGCTGCAATTAATAAGCAGAGCCCAAGTCTGGACTCCCGGGCCAGGGTGCTATCTGAAAGGCCAGCCCAGCCCATTTGCCTGTGGCACGTGAATGTGTTGAAAGGTGAGACAGGCTCAGCAGGGACGGTCCCTCTCTGCCATCAGGAAGGAGGATCTCCTCCCACCTCCCTCCTGCCCACCACAGTTCGAATCCCGAGCAAATTTATCTCATTTGTCGGTGTAGAAAGTGAGGCTGAGAGACAAGAGTCACTTCCCTGTGTCATAGGTGTGCTGCGGGCAGGACAGAGACAACACGTGAGTTGTATCCCTCCTCCTGTCCAGGGTCCAGGCTGCAGAGAATGACTCCACCTCCACAGGCCACCCTCTGCCCAGCTGCTGCCCTGAAAGCCCAGGGAGCAGTGTGGTGTACATTTCCCAGGAGCAGGCAGCCGGCTGGGAAGCTGCGTTCTCTGACAGGCAGCTATTGCCTGTAAGAGCAGCAGGGAGTGGCCAGAGGCTGTTGGCATGGAGGCTGGCAGGCCCTGTGCACTCAGACTACCGGGCAGCTGGAGGTAATCAGTGCGTTATTAACCCTCTGAGAGAGGGAGCAGGCCCAGTGGACTACCTCCTGGAACCTCCCCCATAACCTTTACTCTGGGCAGCCCTGGCTCAGCATTTGTGTCCTGGGAGGAGGCTCCCTCGGGCCCTGGGCCCTGGCCTGGTGCCCTGACTCACCCCTGGTGAGGCATTCTCTGGGACCTCTGACCTCTCTCTCTCTGCAGAGCTGGAATGCTTTTACCCTGAGATTTCAGAAGACAGCCCTGTGCCCCCTCCAAGGCAGGCTCCTGGGGACAGGGCGGTAGCAGCTGTCTGGCCAGGGTCTTCAGGTCACAGGTATCTGCTTGTCTTCTTCACACTGTGTCCCCTGAGGGGTGACACACTTTCTCTCCCCTCCGATTCCTGGCCCCTGAGAGCCCACTGCAGTCCCTGCCCTTCATTTGGTGCAGGGCTAAGATCTGAGGCTGAGGGCAAAGGGATCCAGCCAAGAGGACTCGAAGTCAGCAGGAGAGAGCTGGCTCCAATCAGGGGCTGGCATGGCCATGCAGCGGAACGGAGTCAGGCGCCTAGGCCTCCAGGACCTGTATGTATCCCAGGTGTCTGTGACAAGGTCCAAGGGCCAGGTCCAGATCCACCCAGCTGAGGATTCCTGGAGTTCTACTGTGCCTGGGGTTGACAGTCCCCAGGAACTTACTAATATATCTGACAGATGTTTGCTTAGCCCAGGTTACCTGGAAAACACTGTTCTGGGCCCTGGAAAGATGGCCGAGAGCTACACAGACCAGCTCCACATCCTTCTGAAGCCTCCATTCTGTTACAGCTGCTCAGGGTCTCCATGTGGAGTTCATGCATGGGGGGGGGGGCAGGGGTGGTGCACCAGCACAGGCCCACCCCTCTTTGGAGCAGCTAGGAACTGGGGGACCCAGGAATAACAGGTTGGGCAAAGCATTTTTATCTAGGCAAATCATGCATCCACCAATCAAGATAACAGGATCCTGGAGTGATACTTCTGCCACCCCTGCATCCTGGGTCCCCCTCTCCCATACCAGCATGGCCATCACAATAGCTCCATTCCTATGGGCAAAGGGACTGCCAGCATCAGGAGCATCATCAGGATGGAAGCATGGCTGGAAACACTAGTGCAGACCTCACTCTCCACCACTCTGGGAGGCTCATGGGTAAATGTGACTTGCCATGGAAAGGTGGAGCTGGGATTGCCAGACAGGCAATCTAGTCCAGAGCCCAGGTTCCCCTGTAAGGGAGGGCCTCCACACCCACGTGCACCTGGCACATCTCTCTTGGGCCAGGAGAAAGCACAAGGGCTGGGGTTCCAGACCCCAGGAGATGCCAGGTGAGCAGGAGTAAGGGACAGCTCCAACCTTCCTGCCAAGACAGCTTTGGGCTCAACATGGACCACAGGGAAGCGCAACTGCAACCAGAGCCACCCTTGCAGTCACAGCAGCCAGGCATCTGCTGCTGTGTCCAGCTCAGCCCCTCCTCCAGTGTGTCCCACCTTGGCAGGTGCTGTCCCTTCACCCCATGCTGGCTCTGTATCCCTCCCATGGACAGTGGCATAGCCAGGCTATATAAGGGGGAGCCCTCCACCCCCAGCTCCTGAGCCTTGGGAGAGGCTGCAGGCCACTCAAGCAGCAACGTCCTTGGCAGCAAGAGCTTCGGCAAATGCTCTTCCAGATGTGCCTCATTCCTGGCACGCCTGTGAGACCCACGTCCTGTCCCAGAGGTGATTGTTCCCAGGATGCCTGAGCCCTGTCTCCACAGAGATCCAGTGGGAGGACTTCAGCTTCTGTCCAGGCTCACAGATAGCAGTGAAGGATCTGGAGTGTGGGCTGTGTGGAGAGAAGACACCCAGGGTGTGGCCCAGATGTCACCAGCCCCAAGCCACTGTTGAGTGCAGGGCAGAGGGACCCAAAGGAATGGGCCCTCCCTCCAGGCCCAAAAGGGATTTCTCATCCCCAGGCCGGGTTACAGAAAGCCATAACTTCATTTCCTCCATGAGGCCTTGCAGGAGGATAGGGTTTGGGGAGAGGAGCCTCCCATCGCCATCAGCTCACCAACAGCTTGGGCGAGTTTCCTAGAATTGCTCCAGCTTTCCTGAACTGGGGCAGAGAGCGGTGACTGAGAGTGGAAAGCTAGAACACAGTCCTGGTGGAGCCTGGAGAGAGAGTAGAGCAAATCAGAAAACACCCCTCCCAGAGATCCCAACTGACCCACCAATGGCTCCCGGCTCTGAAAACATCCTCGATGGGGCACCTGCTTCCATTCCTCTCCAGACTCTGATCCGGGACCTGGAAGCCCTGGCTCTCAGCCAGGAGCCGTGGCCAGAGTGGGGTCTTGAGACCATCTGGGGTCATCTATCTTGTGAGGAGATATCAGGCTCCTCCAGCCTGGGAAAGCACAGGGGGTCTCAGGCCCAGAGCCATTGGACCTGAAAGAAGCCAGGACTTCCCCAGGTCCCCCTGAACTCAGCCCTCCCCCATCTTCAGGCCCTTAATTCACCACGGAGGAGGAAAGTCCATGCCCACCCCTCCCTGCCCCACACTGGGCCCCGGTGTGCCACGCCCAATGTAGCTGTCCTCCTTTGGAGCCACACCAGCCAGCCCCTGACCCCTTATCCCTATAAGCGCAAGGCTGAGGCTGGGCCTCAAAACCACCCGGGAGAGCTGGTCATGGGACTGGGCACGTGGGATGCCCCAGGTTGCATTTGCTGAAGCTGTTGCTGCCAAGGACATTGCTGCTTAAGTGGCCTCCAGCCTCTCCCAAGGCTCAGGATGTGCGTGTGCCCCTGACTCTCTCCTTTTCTCAGGGGATGGGCACCACCTCTCCAAGCCTGTGAGTTCCTCCTGTCCGACAGATTACTCCTGAATATTTACGTGTCACAGTCACAGGATCTCTCTTAAATCAAAAAAGGATTTAGCAGGCCACTAGTGATTCATCAGAGATGGAACAATTTAATAATTGTCTAGGCGACTGCTTCCCATTTCTGTCTCCTCTCCCTCTTCTCACCCCTGCCCTCACCCTCCCTTGCCTGCTCTCAGCAGGAGCCAGGCTTACTGACTTTGGGGTAGGGGACAGTTGGATATTTTTGTCTAGAAAGCAAGATTGTCTTTTACCACCAACTCTCCAGCCATATCTCCTGCTCTTGTGATGCCAGAGAGGATGACAAACCACAGAGACAGGGTGGGAAAATGTTGCCACCAGCCTGGCTGGGGTCTTCAAGGGTTTAATGTAAAGCATCCAGGGCTCATTGAATGAGGGCGCCTGAGGAAACAGGGCTGTCCCGGCTCCACCCCACCCGCCTGGGGCTGGAGATTCTCCACAAAGGGGTAGAGTCACATTTTCCTCAGCCCTGCCCTGTGAGTGGGACTCTCTGTGGCCCGGGAAGGCAGACATCCCTGGCTTGCAGAAACACTGCTGGTGGCTTTTGGGCTGGGCGCCTGACCACACCCTCCGAGATGGCAGGATGGGAAGGAGGTTCTGCTCCAGGGCCCTGGAAGGAAGTGCTATATGTGTGGTGGTTTGGAAGCACTTCCTCACCCGGGGCTGCTCCCGTCCCCTGGGCCCACCCCACTGCAGCTTTCTTCCTGTTCTCTCTTGTCCTGGGCCCTCAAGTCTCTTGTCTGTGCCTTGTTGCATTATAAAGCATCAAGTTCGGGAGAAGGGGGCCAGAGCTTCGCCTCTGACACTGTTTTTCTATGTATGGGGAAACTGAGGCTCAGAGAGATATAATATGCCCTGGGGGGTTGGGATGGGTCAGGGTGGGGCCTGACTGGAGTCCAGGCCACCTGCCTCTGGCCGTCACAGGTAGTAGCTTCCTCCCGCCTTCTCTTGTGACCAGAGGCCACGCCCTCCTCAGACACCAACAAGGACTCAGAAGAGTCCACCCTCTGACCAGGAACCAAGAGCCTGCCCCCTACAGGTATCCACAGAAAGGCCAGGACCCAACGGGCTCCTGTCTCTGAGCAGGTCCTGAGGCCTCTAATACTACAGTCCAAATTAGAAACCTAATGGCGGAAGTGGCCTACAGAAATGGTAATGCAGGCCTGACCACCACCACTACAGACAGCCGGCCAGGGGAGCACTGGTATCCCTGACCCTCTTCTCCTTCAGGATGGGTCCTCAGTCCTTCTGCTTGTGTTCCAGGCCAGACACTGGACTCATGGGCCACAATAGAGGCTTCATCACTTCCTCTTCCCAACTATGCTTGGGTTGTGGACACACACACACAGGATACAGGATTTCACATGCATGTACATATGTATGAGACCACATGTGTGCAAACACTCATGCATGCATAAAATTCCCACCTGGTGTATGAGTGTGTGCATCATGTGTGTACACATGCAAATTCATGTGGTATGCATAAGCACACTCATACATTCACATATCTGCACACACATGCAGCCCTCCTGCTATCCCCTAACTTCTTCCCGCTTAGAAGCCCTCTGCTATATACATTGTGGCCTCTGCTGCCTATTCCTTAGTCCCTGGGACTTCTCCCCTGTCTCCTTATCCCTCTATTGTCTCTTGTGCTGCTCACCGTTCAGGGACCTCCCTCATCTCATCTCCTTACTTCGGACCAGGACTTATAGGATACAGTGGAGGGGAGGAGCCATGAGCAAGAGGAATGCAGCAGTGGCACTTCTCAGAGCACATTGCTCTATGGTCACTTTCTTGGGGACACTCTACTTTGCTATGGGTGTGCTAGTTTTTCCTCACCTCCAGACAGTGCCTCACACCCAGGGTATGGAATAGGGACAGGGTCCAGTCCAGTGGGGAGCAGGCTCAGGGTACAGGCAGCTCAGGAGAATGGCCAAAGCCAAATGGAAGCAGCCATGTGCCAGCCCAACAGGCAACAAGTGCCAGGGTTCGGCCACCTATGAGACCAGCCTTGTTCACCCCTTCATCTCAGGGTCACCATGCTGTGGGCAGGGCAGGTGAGAAGGCACACTGAGGAAGGCAGGCAGGGGAGCCAGGCCCACCCCGCCCTCACCCACTAAGAGACCCCTCCCTTGGTGTCCATCTGGGAATTCTGTTCATGTGAAGCCAACATTCCTGGAGCCCACAGGGCCAGCAAGATCATCGCACACAGGCAGATCACTGTCTTGCCTAATGAGAAAATGATGACATGGCTCCCTGCTATGGCCTCCAGGCCCAGCCAGGCCCTGGGTCCCCAGCCTCCAGCACCAACAGCCTCACCCCAGCATGTACACCTTCTGCTTTGTGGTATCATTCTACAGCTCTGTCCACAGGTCCCTGAGGTCACCTTCCAGAGACCCTTGCTGTCCCCTCTAAGGCCTCCTGTCCTCTGTGTTGAGGACCTTTGAACTCCTAGGCTATTAGAACACTAGCACAGCAGGGTCTTCAGGTCGTTAAGACCTCACTGCACCAAGGTGAACTGAGGCCACCAGCTGAAGTGACCTCCTCAACCTTGTACACAATGAGTCGGTCTCAACTTCTTAAGTTCCCCCACCACACCAAGTAAAGTGGGACCCAGCGTGGCACAGGGCATTCCAGGAAGGACCTGCCACACAAGCCTGGCAATGCTTGCTCCCCTTCTCTCCCTGCACACCGCACTATGGGTTGACATCACTGAGCTTTAGAGAGCCAGACTGACAGAATAGGGGCCACTGAGTCTGGAAATCGGGAAGCCCAGGTACCCAGTGGTGCAGGCCCACGAAGGAGAACAACTATGGCACCAGTGGCAGCCTGGACCAGGTAAGGGGTCTTCTCCAGGCCCAAGAGCAAGAAGTTCTGGGAATGGCCAGGTTCAGAGCCAGCCAGGAGAGAGGAACCCACTAGGTGGGATCACACACCTGCCTTGTCCCACCCACCCCAGAGAAGAGACCCAGGAGAAAAGACCCAGGCCTTGGTCCTGAGGCTGGTAGGGCCCCAAACTACAAGTATAAAGCAGAGAGAAAAGCCCAGGGGCAAGGCTATTAGCTGGCTGGGTGAAGGCAAAATTCACAGAGGTCTTCCTGAAGAGGAAGGGTTTGGATCATAAAATCTTGGGATCTGAAAGGCTGCCTAAAATCATACATCATAGGACTCAGGGATCCCCTTGATGAATCCCTGCCACCAGCCACTAATGCCTTGCATTGGTGCAGCCCCTAATGGGGACATCCTTTCCTTCTCAGGCAGCCTATCCTATCCCATTCCATCGAAGGGCAGCTCTGAGAGTTCAAGCTGCTCCTTATACATTGCTTCCCAGCAACATTGCCATTGTTCCCAGCGCTGGCCCTCTGGGCCACAGACCAACTATGTCATGTATCCTCCACCCAGTGACAGCATTTAGGAATAGAAGCAAGGACTCAAGGACCCATTTTCTTGGAGCCACAGCTCCTCAAGTTGACCATTCCAGGTCTCCAGGGGCCTCCTTCTCCAGTCTTACCCTGGTTGGCAGTATAGAGGCTGGGCCTAGGCCTGGTCACAACAGTGCTGTAAGAGGGTGAGCTGAGTCCTCCAGGGTAGGGTGGGGGGGTAGACAGGCAGCCCCTGAAAGGCCTCACCCCCACAGAAAACACAAAGAGCATAGCAAGTCCCATGTCTATCAGGAACCTGACCTTCCAGAGAGCAGAACTGAAGGCAGGTTTTGGAAGGCAGATGCAGGCTGGGAAGTCAGGGGAGGGGAGAGGCATATATCACAGGTCTTAATGCACGTAACACTCACATCTGTTCCAAAAGCACCTCAGGATGCCCCCAGTGCTTCTCAGACTTTCATGGGCACATGAATTCCCCAGGAACTTGTTAAAATGTGGTTTTCTATCCATTAGGTCTGGGTAAGGCCTAGGAGTTCTGCATTTCTGAAAAGCTCTCTCATTCTGAGTCGGTGCTGCTGGTTCCAGGACCACACTTTGAGAAGGAAGGGTCAGGAAGGGACTAGTAGTCATAGTCCAGTGAAAACAAAACTGAGGAGAGGAAGGAAGCTGCTCATAGTACCAGAGAGATTGCAACTTCGCATCACTTCCCATCTGAGCTTCCTGAAAGCCATGACAAGATGGGAAAGAAGTGTCTACCATCTCTTATCCAAAGATAACCATAGGCAGAACCAGTTTTTCCTGATTCTGGCTGTCCAGGGAAGAGATCAGGTAGATCTTAGTATCAGGAGAGTTGGAAAGCAGGCTGGGTTTTAGGAACACAGCAGAGCTTTCTATGGGAGGTTCAGACCCTGTACCTCCATAAGGTGAAGTCTTGATGCAGACTCATGGTTTAGATAACACAGCATCCCTGGTGCCTATCCCTGGGTCAGTGCCCCTAGGACACCATCCATCTGCCATGTATTGGCTGGGTTGAAAGCTTGCTGATGTGATGCTCCACCATGCAGCCCTAGGGGTTTAGGGAGAGAGGAGCTGGGACCCAGGCCTACTCTGCAGGAAGAGGCATGGTGGATCTGTGGGCATCGGAAGAGCCCTGCCCCTTCTCAGTAAGCAGGAAAGGCTTTCTAGAAGAGGGAATGCCAGGCATATCTGTTTATGTAAAGGAAAGGAAAGTTTGGGGAGAGGAAGGTCCAGGCAAACTGAGGCGGGGCAGGGAGGGCACTGGAAGGGGCAGGGGAGTGTCCCTCAGGCCCTCTCCCCACCCTCAGAGAGGGCTAGTGGAGGAGGGGTTGCCTCTGCCACTCCCAGTGTTCCCCAGGATGTCCCTGTGTGAGCCTGCCTTACCTCTACCACCTGATTCAGAGTCGTGGGAGTCTCTTCCCACTCCCCAGACCAGGAGTCATAGGCCTGGCTGAGGAGGAGAGGAAAATATATAGGCTCTGTCTTTGGGGAGCTCCACACCCACCTGGACCATTTGGAGTCAAAACTGAAGCTGAAAGCAGGGCCTGGACTATTAGGCCTTTGAAAGCTGTTGTGTGCCTGGCCAGAGCAGGACAGGTCTGATGGTGGCACATCTGGGGCAGGACAGGAACAGGGGAGACCCGAGGAGCTCCATGCTGAGAGGCCTTGGGGAAGTCATTGCCCCAGCCTGGGCTTTTTCACTCATGAAACAGGTATGTTCTGATGATGATCAGTGGCCTGAGCGGTGGCCTGAGCGGGGTGTGTGGGTGAACACACTGGTCCCATGGGTTCCAGGTTCTCAGCCTCCCTTCTCTGGGGCCTTCCTGGGGACACACCCTCTCTTCCCAGCCTGGCTTTTGGTAGAAGCAGCATGCAGGACCCTGATTATTTTCCAGAAAAGGAAATGGAAAATCGTTAGACAAATAAACCCAAGGTGTGCCTGCCTTTGCCAGGAAGAAGGAAAAAGGCACTTGGTGTTTTCTGTGTTGCTCCGGGGCCATAGGAAGTAGGTTTGCAGCAGGCCCTGGGGCTGCAGTGCTGCCCGCCCTGGCCGGCTGTTGCCTTCCTTCTGGGCGGGCCAGACAGTGGTGCTGACCCATCTCTCTGGGTGCTCACCCTCCGGAGGCTGAATTGAAGGAAAGGCTGGGCTTGCACACAATAGTTTGGTGCACTCTGCAGATATTTCCAGAGCCCCCAAAGCCTCAGGAAATGAAGGAAGATGGGAGAGGAGGGGCTGCAGGAAGCCCCACCCTCCCCTCAGGCTGCCAGGGCCTTCTAGAACCTCCTCCGGAGTCAGGGGAGCACTGAGCACCAAGGGGACACCTGGGCTTCTGCCGCCACTTGCCTCTGGCCCCTGTGTGAGTCCCCAGTTTCCTTTTCTGTCACCAGGGAGGTTTGAATGTTAGGCTGCTGGGGACTGCGCGCAGCACTTGCCACTGCTGCCCTCAGGCTCAGTCGCCACTAAGGATGTGGGACCAGTTGTGGCTCAGGTCACCTTGTCAGGTCACCTCATTCCACAAATGAGGGACAAAGGCTGGAGTGTGGAGGAGGGCTCGATGGGCTGACCAGAGAGGAGGGCATTTCTCAGGCTAGTGCAGGAGCAGCAATGGGGCTGATGAGAGCTGGGGAGGGAGAGCAGGGACTCGCCCCTCGGGGGCGGGTTTGGGGAGGTATGGGGACAGGAACCCTGTCCAGGGGTCAGCCAACATGAACAAAGTCCAGCTGGCCCCACTACATCATGGCCTCCCACAGGGCCACACTTCTCAAGTACCAGTGAGGCTGCCCTGCCCTCCCCCAGTCTCGGGACAAGAGGCAATGCTCCCGGGCTCTTACCAGGTGACAGACCGTGAGGTGTGGCTCTTATGATCGCCATTTTACAGACCAGAGGACTGAGTGCAGCTCTAAAGGTTACGCAACTCTAAAGGTGTCACAACTGAGAAGGCGGAGCTAAGATCTAAACCAGGTTTAAATTCTAGTTAAATTCCACTCCGCCATCTTGCCCATATCCCATTTTTCACAGCACACATCCCGTGTCAGGTACAGCAAGGATCCCCCAAAGCAACAGCAGAGTGACAACAGCAGACAGACTCGAGCCTCTCACCCACAGGTCCAAGACAGCCAGTGAAGCAGATGGATGGCCCGTGCTTTCCTGCCTGATGGAAATCCCTGGGCCTCAAGAGATGCCCACCAAGACCCCTGAGTGCCTGCAGGTGGGACCAGACCCCCAGAACCCAGATGGGGACACCAAGTCTACCCATGAGAAAGGGCTCTGCCCAAGGGCCACCAATGGACTGAAACCCTCCTGCTGGCCTGGCTCTCTTCCACAGAGCACCTGGAGGTGGCTGGGGACCAGGGAACCAGGCAGCCCAGGCCAGCTGGCCCAAGGTCATCAACAGCATGGAAAACAATGGGCACTGGGTCCAGCCACTGCCGGAGCTAGAACAAAGGCCTGGCACTTCCTCACATTGAGGCCCCCTCCTTCATGGTTTGCCAAGGCAGGTGGGCGGAGGAAGCTTCAGCATGAGGCAGGGATGTTTTACAGACTGTTCCCAGGAGAGCTGCAACCAGTGGTGCAACCAGAGGAGCAGCGGAGCACCATTCTGCCTGCCAGGAAGCAGGGAGACACAGGGTGCTTGAGGCCAGTGCGTGGCCCCACCTGGCTTTCCAGGCTGGACCTTAGGGTCTCTCCCACCTATTCCTGCTCTCTGTAGGCCCACTGGGATGTCGACCTCTTCCCTCTGATCACCTGTTGACTTTTCAGTCTTCTGAACACAGCTTAGAGCCCTCTGTGGCTCCCCAGTGCTCGCAGGAGGAAGCTCAATCTCAGCCTGATGTTCCAAGCCCTCAGGATGCAATCCTGACATCAACCATCCCAGCGCCCCAATTTCCCAGTCCCCTCCCCCCACAGCCCTGTCCACTTCACCTGTGGTGTCCTCTACCCCTCTTGTCTACCTACTCTCCTTAGGGACTGCCTTCAGTCCTCCCCCTCCAAGAAGTTCCACAGGGCCCCCTCTTCTGAGCTCTGTGCCTCAAGTCAAGACCAAGAAGAATCTGAGCCCAGGAATTGAGGGATAGGGTGCTGGAGGTCAATCAATATTCCAACAATCCTTCCTTAGATTAGGGTCCCCTGCACAGCAGTCACTGTTTACACAGTTGTCTCCATGCCATTATTAATAGCACCCTCCAAGGTTCTGTCCTTGTGCAGGGACAAGGAGAGGCAGGGCCCAGGGATGGTGTTGACAACAAGTGTCTCCAGTGCCTGAGAGTGTGCAGGAGGGCACAGGGAGGTGGCTGAGCCCTGTGCTTATCGCCCGGTGCTCTAAAGGCTCTGCAGAGAGGAGGGACTTTGCTGAACCTCACAGACGTCAAAAGGCCCTAAAACGGAAAACGCCAGATAAGTACCCAGGATCACGCTTATCTAGAGACACAGGAAAGGAGCCAGGTTTAATCTCAAAGCCACACCCGGAACCAACGGTTTAGAAACTTCAGACTGCACCTCCCCACCCCCTGCTCTGTGAGTGTCAGCCTGTAGGTGGGGCTAGGAGGTGTGGACAGGGACAAGTACCTGGGGGAGGAGGGAGGGCCAACCCTGGGCCCAGGGAGAAGGGAACAGCGCTGTGCAGAGGTGTGTGTGTGTGTAGATGGGCACCTGTGCATATGCATGTGTGTTTGTGTGCTTGTGATCAATAGGCCACACTCATTGGATCTGCAGTGGTGGGGAGGAGCTAACTGAGTCCCCCAGGTGCTTGAGGTAGGTTGACCTTTTCCATTGTGTGGTCCAGGAGGACTTCCCAGAGGAGGAGCCTTAAAGATGGCCCTGTGGAATGGTAGGTTGGACAGATGGACATGGGACCCAGCAGGTAGAGACCTGGGGCATCAGAGAACACTGGGGAAGTTTCAGCAGCAAGGGGCTCTCAGGGAAGCCACTGCTGTGAACTGGGGTGGGTGAGCCTTTGTGGAGCTGCAAGGAAGCTGGAGAGAGCAGGTCGGACTCCCCTGGCCTGCAGTAGAGCCACTCCCTCCACCCCAAAGACCCTCTCGGGGGCTGATCTCCAAGAGCCCTCCATAAAAGAGAAATGCCTCTAGAGAGCTCCGAATTCTTGCTTGGGCCTCAATGTCCTCATCTATAGAGACACAGAAGGCCTTCAGTGACTTCCTTGGAGGAACAGGTTAGGATGGGTATTTGTGGAATGCAGGCCAGAGAGTGGGATGAAGCACTGTGAGACAGCACAAAAGGAATGGCTACCTCCAGGGCTTCAATGACCACTGAGACCCCAAGCTGCCCAGAGGGGTCCTGATCTCTCTCTGTGTCTAACAGGGCTGCTAGGAGCGTACGTCCCCTACCCCAGCCCACAGGACCATGCAGCCTGCCTGCCACTCCCCCACTCTTCTGGCAGCCCAGCCCCTCACTCAGGTGACTGCATTAAGCAACCTCTGTTATCACAAATGCCTGGCATTTTTCCCTGATAATTACAGCTCCCACAGCCCCAGGAGGATTGGTGCAGGATTAGGGAGTAGGGAATACTGGTGGGTGGAGAGAAATACCTGCAAAAAGACTTGGCAGCCTGATTGCCTCCCGCAATATTTAGGATCCCCTAAGTGCACAATAGCCATGTAAGGAGCCTCCTGAGTGACTGCAGTGGCAAAGGCTGTCAGCCATCTTTCTTTTGCATCCCTCCTCACCTGTCCCCTGAACTGTCCTCCAGGGCAGACACAGTAGCCCCTTGATGGGCCCCCTGTCTCTCTCCTGCACCCCTTCCCCTGCAAGGAGAGACGTCTAGAGCAGAGCTCTGAGCAGTTCTCCCTCAGGGTAAATGACTCTCCCCGGCCCATCACCTATGGCCTTCACCTGCTCTCTGCCTCCACTCTGGGTTCTCCTGGCCTCCCATTCTCTGCTCACCCAGGATGGGTCATACAGACATCTAGCACTTAGATGTTCTCTCCAAGCTCATGATCCTGCTCAGATGTCCTGCAATGCCAGGATTAAATGCTACCTTCTCCAAGAATCTTCTTCTATTCCTGTTGGAAAGAATGACAGTGAACAAGAGTGATGTGCCTCTCCCTACTCTATGCTTAACTCCCTGCATCCCCACTGTAGCCATGGGAGGTTGTGTTTCTTCGGAGGAGCCAGTTGAGACCCAGAGAGCTTAAAGCAAGTGCCCAAGGAAACACATGTGGGAAGCAGTGGGTCAGGCTCATCTCAGGCCCTCTGATCCCTGTAGCTTCTTCTTTGTGTGCACATAAAGTGTGCCTCTTGCCCGTTCCTCTGGGCTTTGCAAAAATCAGGGTAGAGCTATTCAAATTTGAACTCTGACTCAACTGATTTTGTTCAAATGCTGATTGTGATTCAGTAGGCTTGGGCTGGAGCCCGAGATTCAGCCTTTCTGCAGAGCTCAGGGATGGTGCTTACGATGTTGCTATGTTGCTAAGGACCGCACTGAGTAGTGAAGCTGGCGCCCAGAGCAGGGTAGAAAGGTCCTGTGTTGCCATCACACCCTCAGCAGAGCTGGGCCCTTGGCAGGTGGGTCCCTTCACTCATAACCCTCACAGGGGATCGGGCCCTGCTGCCTCCTTTCCAGGGCTAGGCCCTGGAGGGTGGCTCCCGACCCTGATCCTGTTTCCCCCTGGGCTTCAGACATGGTGACCCTGTGGAGCCCTCAGGTGGAGTCTGAATGCACCCCTGTCTTAGGACACCCCCAAAGCTCTGGCCCAACTCTGTCCCCAAGGAATGCTTGCAGTCTTTTTGGAAACTACTGGAGTTACCAGTACTGCCATTGTGGGAAATTCACAGAGGGCAGTCAAATGGCCCGTCACTGCCCTCCTGGCCAGAAGCAGAGGTGGAGAAGGCAGGTGAACAGCCTGCAGCTAGAGAGGATGCCTTTGGAGAGAAGCAACACATGCTTGGCCCCTCCCTCAACCACTGGGACAGGAGCAGCTCGATCTCCTCCCCTAAAGACAAGGGAGGTGCCAAGAAAACAGCTTAAAAGCTCACCATGTGCCCCTACAATGTGCAACAAGCTCACAGGAAGGGTGGCTGACTCCGCGTGAGAAAGGGTGCAGTGAGAAGCTGTTTCCAAGGGGGTCTGAGCACACAGGGCGAGTGGAAAGGTCCCACCTCCACCTCAGGGTACAGAGGTCAAAGGTGTGGTACTTTGCATGGTTCACTTGCGTGGTCTACCAAGGAGGTAGAGGGGAACTTGGCTCCAGCAGAGGGTCAGGGAGCTGCCATAAGCAGCCAATGGGCAGAGGATGATCCCCTGACCCAAGAGAGATCCCTAGCATGGAAAGTTCCCATAGCAAAGGACAACCAGCCTTGCATGTGCCTGGCAGAGGGTGCAGAGCAGCGCTTGTACAGCTGCACCACACAGGTAAGATCTTCGTGCCCCACTTCTACTTGGAGAAATCTCAGATGAAAAAGGGAAACCAAGCCGGCCAGGACTCCCTCTCTCACATGGCCGCCACAGTGGGGTGGAGAACTTTACACAGATGTAAGCTTGGTGTTAAGTGGCCAATAGACCAGTCTCCTACTGCTCATAATACCAGGTGAACATCAATGGATTCGGCTTGCCATTCGGCTTCCCAGAGACTGAGACACAGTGGAGAGAAAGAAGGAACTCAATGGGAAGTAAGGAGTCAGAATAAAGCAAATTTCTCCAGAATAAAGCTGACAGCCTGAGGTGATCTGCTTGCTTTATAAATGGCCTGTACATGTGGGGGCACAGAGGTGGTGTGGCTGGACCCAGGCCTGGCCCTTGAGGAGCCAATGAACTCTAAGACACAGCTCTTAGGCTTTTTGGAGGGAAGCTATTGCAAATTCAAAGCCATAAGGGAGGCTATGGATCTTTAACACAAAAGATTTTTCGACAATGTACACAGGGAGAGAATGCCCAGGAGTGCGTGAGCAGGTGTGGCCTATATTCCCTTTCTGTAGGCTTGGTCGGACTAGGGTTGGTTCAGTCTAACATGGGGGTCTGTGAAATGGGTTGCTGTACTGTGCTTCCCCTCCTCCCAGGGCATCACACTCTGCACATACTTGCCTCTCAGCTCTGAGAGAAGTAAGCACTTTGACTTCCTTGGAGTTGGTCTCTTCAAGCAATGCTGGGAGTAGTTTGTTTTCTCTAGCCCTGCCGAAGAGCCCCTGGCCAGAAGGTTAAGTGAGCTTCATTGAAAAGACACACTTTTCCTCCCCAGGCTGATAAACAAGGCCTGTGCAGGGAAACCAACTTCCTCCCTGGGGCACTCAGCTGGAGGGGCCCATCCCTGGCCAAGGAAAACAAATGCATAAACATTTCAGAGATATATAGGAAGCATTTCTGCTGGAAGCCTGCTGTGAATGGCCGCTGAAGTTTACACAGCAAACCCCACTGGGACCTCGGCACAGTCTGGATAAAGCAGTCCTCATCCTTCTGTTTCCCTGCTGGCAGGGCTGGCTCCTCCTTGCCTCTCCCTGAAGAGTGGCAGTCAGTCCACTGGTTGTGCCCAACCACAAGAACTCAAGACAAGCTGTGTGGCTGTCATTACTGAACGCCAGCCTCACCCCTACATGCTTGGCTCCCAGAAAGAAGGGAGCCAGTCCTGCAGCGGGACACAGCCTGTTACGGCATAAATATAGAATACTGCCCAAGGACTCATGTACTGGGGGCACTACCTCCAGTGCAGCAATGTTCAGAGCTGGGGCCAGTTGGAGGAAGCAGGTCATGGGGGACATGCCTTTGAAGGGCATATCTTGTCCCCAGCCCCTTCCTCTCTGGCCTTTCCCCTATTTCTCTGCTTCTGGCTGCCAAGAGGCAAGCAGCTTTGCTTCACCATGCCCTCCTGCCATGATGTTCTGCCTCACTACAGATTCAGGGACAACAGGTTGGACAGAAACCTGTGAAATTGTTAGCTCAAAATTAATCTTCCTGCCTTTAATTTTTTTTTCCTAATGTATTTGTCACAGCTATGCAACACTGACTATAAACACTCCTAGCATGACTTGCATCCTAAGCCCTTGGTGCATATGGAGGCTCGAGCATGTGCTGCTGTCCAGCCTTCCTAACTCTCCTAGTCCTCCCCCTGGGCTGTGGCAGGCACAGTAGGAATGCAGCCCTAGCCCCCGTGTGCGGACACCCCTCTGCAGGACCCCCAAGTCACAGCCAAGAAGCTTACTGGGAAGTGTCGGCCACGGGGACAGTGACTCCTGCGGCTTTGCCATTATCTTCTTCTTCTTAGCTTCTCACATGGACACCCACATGACAAGAACTCCTAGGGATGAGTGCTCTGCTTCCAGGTCCCTCTGCCCACCCTGTCCATGGAACCAGTGCAGAGCAGCCCAGGACTCTGGTGTTTTGTCTTATTTTGCTTTGTTTCGTTTTTGTTGTACTGGGAATTGAATCCAGGGGCACTCTGCCATTGAGCTATATATTCCCTGCCCTTTTTATTTTCAGAAAGGGTCTTGCTAAGTTTCTCAGGCTGGCCTTAAACTTGCAATCCTCCTTCCTCAGCCTCCTGAGTAGCTGGGACTACAAGCGTGGACTCTGGCTTTTACAAAAAGACACAATTACTTTTTCCCTTTCTCTCTCCTCGCCTTCCCTATCGCTCTTCACCTACTTCTTTGCCAGCTTCCAATTGCATTACTGCATTTTCTCCTATTCCCTTATGAAACCCATAGTATAAATGAACAGAATAAATGAGGCTCAGGCTGTTATCATAATGTTTTTCCCATTCCATCCTCCTCTGCCTTCACTCTGGGACATGAAGGTTTCCAAAGATCTGCCCACCCACATTTTCAGACAGTTCTCTCCCCATATGCCCCCTACCACCCACAGAGGGGGACCAACCCAGTTCTTCTGCTTATCCCTGTCCTATTAGCCCCTCTGACCAAGACAGCCCTCCTGGAGGACTCTTCCTCTCATCATTTAGCCAAGCTCACTCCATCTTCATGGGGCCCCCTGAGCAATCCAGTGCTCTGAGAGGCTACCTGGGGCCAGAGGAACCCAGATGCATAGCTTACGAGGTAGCCTGGTGTTGTAGGCCTCTGCTGGTCAAGTGGAAGACAGAAGAGGCCAGGGAACCAGGGACAGAGGTCACTGCCTGTCTGCAGAGCCCCTAGCTAGGAGCTATCCTTGCCTGCAGCTGTCCTGGCTCTGAGGCCCTCCACCACCCCCACCTCACCCCAGAGCAGGCTGCATGCTCCTTTTGGACCAGTAGAACAAAGAAGTCTCCATCTTCAGTGTGGTTTGACTCTTGCTTTACAGAAAACTACCAGAAATAACCAGTGCTCTGGGTCTCCAGGGCCAACCATTTCAGAGACCTTGCCAAGGGTAGGGAATAAAGGAAGGATGCAAACAAAAGGCAGCAGAGTTGGTGGTGGCTTCTTTCCCATCCTTGGCAGTCAGGGTCCGCAGGGAGGCCCCTGTTTCAGCCTTGGTGAACCTGCATAGGAGGAGCAGGAAGGCTCTGCTCAGTTGTAGCAGTGCTGGCTCAGGTGGGGGTGAACTCTTCCTGGAGACTTCCCCCGAGGCCTGGGGCTCAGGGGTCACCCCAGGGATGAGCATGGAGCCATAACCTTAGCTGCATCCAGGGTCACAGGATGGGGTCTGAGCCATTCCAATTCACCGAAGCCCCCTTCCACCTAAGGGCAGAGCAACAGGAGAGTTAGAGCTGTGGGGGCCCACGCGGAAACACTGTCTTCCCCGTGCTCACCAGAAGTCTCATCTCAGACGACTGAGGATTTCCAATTCCATCCTACCCACTCACCCCTCCACATGGACATACAACCCACACACCACCTGCAACAGATACACCAGAACCTTTGATAGCAATGGAGGAGGCAGAGGGGGCAGGTGGTTTATCCATCTGTGCCACGGCTGACCCCGTGCCAGGCCCTCTGTTCGTGTGTGAGTGACCCAGGCATATTTTGGCCCAGCTGCTTTCCAGAGGTGTCTGGTTGTGACCCTTTAGTGATGCCTGTGCAGGACTAAGAAAGTAGATACCCTGAGGTGTCCAAAGTGTGGGAAAAGGACAGTGGCTGAAAAACAATGAAAGATGTGAAGAGATGTACAGGCAGTGCTGGCAAGCAGACATCACAAGGATTCTGGGTTTTTCTCTAAGACCCATGGGGGCCAGTGAAGGGTATGCCAGAGTTTCTAAAAACTGCTTTATACAGCCATAAGAAGCACTGAGTGGAATTAAATTCCAGGGTAAGATACAACTTAACAGTAGCTCCGTTCCAACATAAAAGTTACTATAGATAAGACCATGAAACTTCTTAGCACTTGATTTTAATACATGGTGCTGATTTTGTAAAATGGGAATTGGCAGCAGATGGAGAATTTATGGAAATATTGCAATAGGTATACTCTCTATATCTGTGTTTACTAAGACTGAACTAGAACATGGATGTGGCACATCTTTGTAGCAATGTAGAGTTGGAGACAGATTTATAAATGGTTTCCAAACCTAAGGCTTGGGGAGGGAGCCTACAATCCACTTTGAAAACCTTAAGTTTTTCTTCAGAACTGAAGTCAAAATTCTAACTGCCATGTAGTAATACAAAAGGAAAGCTACCCTGCCTTTAATCGTCTGCCAGCCTGGGAAAGTCTAGTGTCCCTAAATACTGTAATAAAGGATCAAACAGGTTGTCCTGAAGTAACACTGCTGCATCTCTCAGTGGAAGGCCCAGGAACGCCAAGTGGTTCCAGTACAGCTGGTCCCCCTCATCTGTGGGTTCTGTACCCACAGATTCAACCAATCATGGATCGGAACTACAAAACAATGCATCTGTACTGAGCATGTGCATAATTTTTTCTTGTCACTATTCCCTAAACAATACCACACCTATTTATGTAACATTTTATTAGGTATTTTAAGTCACCTAGAGATGATTTAAAGCAGTGATGGCAAACCTTGTAGAGTTGTCAATGACACAAACAGCCCACTGGGGCATGTGTGCTATAGTTTACCAATCATCAATTTAAAGTATAAAGAGGACTAGGTAGGTTATATGCAAATACTATGCTACAGTATTTTATAGAAGGGAGTGGAGCATCCTCAGGATGTGGTATCCTTGGTGATCCTGGAACCAACCCTCTCCAGGTACCAAGGGACAACTGCAGCATATCATCCTAAACCCAACACTCTCCATCTTTGTTACATGAGCATCTCCCACTGATTTTTCTCCTCTTTCCTTTCTCAGGTGTCCGCTCTCTTTCTTCAGCCCTGTGCACTGCTTTGATGGTCTCATCTCTCATTTGAGGGCTGGAAGCAACACCCTTCCAGAAGCAGCAGGATTCGTGCTCAGTCTGATCTTTCAACTAGCTTTCCTGTTGGTTACAGCCAAATTCCTGGTAGCTGTAAAGACTATATCTTCCCTTGTTGCATATTTTCTATACTTCACACTATTTCATGTCCCTTCAAAGAAGCAAGGTGATTTCTTGATATTTGGAGACAAAATTTTAATGTCAATGCTGTGCATCTTGCTCCCATAGAAATGTTCGGTGCAGAAGATGGTGTTTGCATACAGCGCATTTGGGAACAATTAATATCACATTCTCCTCCTCACTCCATCCAGGGCACTGTGAGGACACATCTCCCACAGCCAGGGGGGAATGTATGAATGTCAGGTTCATCACAGTCTTGACAGAAGACACGGCTCTGCCTGCTGCTGTGCACCCCAATCAACAGCTGGAGACTGTTATCTATACACGAGTGCTGACTTGTATCCTCTTGTTAAAATGCTCTGCACCAAGGCTGAAATGGGTAGATGCTGGAAAACTTGCTGAGCCATGATTGTTTTTAGGGGACTCTTTTTAAAATTATCTTTGTGTTCCTTTCAGTGTTATGTGTTGATAGTCAGTAATATTCAGAGATCTTACCCAGGTGGGGTTGTGTGGCCCTTGAGCAATCAGTCTTTCCTTCCGGCATGCAAGGCTGGGAATACTACTTCCCTACCTGACCCCTGGTTCCTTAGATCTTTCAGGGCACAAGTGCTCAGAGACAGATCTGGATATTCAAAAGTATCTGCATATATTTTTAAAAAGAAATCTTTTCCCAGCCTAATGTGTGGCAAGAGATGCATGATAACACTCATCGGCAAGCACTGCCTGTCTTCACTGTCAAATGTCATCGTGTGTGTTGGAAAGAGCAGCATCACTCATTCCATTGGACATGAAATAATTAAGCGATTCTGTGGGCTCCGGGTGCTTTAACCAGACAATTAGACTCTTTCTCAAGCTTCTGCGTGTCAGGCTGATCAGATGTTTTGGGGTTGAGCCACTTTGATGGAATGTATCCGCATCACACACTCATCTTCACTGCTTGATTAAGAGACACTGAGACTCTGTTTGGAGACAACTTGACATGCCATGGAGAAGTTAGTCTGCTCCTAGTTGATGACTGTTGGTACTATTTGAAATTGGAGTCTGATGCTGTCCCAGGGGAGCTAATATAGGTCTGACCAGCAGAAAAAATGTTCACTACTCTGACTTACACAACTGAGGAGAGACTGGAAGTAAGACAATCTGGGAAGGCAACCTGCTGATCCCTGGTTCCTTGGGGCTGGTCCGGTCAATGCAGTGACCAGGTAAATAGTATATGAGCCATCTACAGCAATGTAATGCAGTGTTTAATGGGGCCTGCCATGCTGTTTCACATTTTCAATTTTTTTCTCCCTTTGTTGTCTTTGCAGTTTTGAAATATATAATTTAAAAAGCTTTTCTTGTTGTATTAAGATTTTGGGTAAGCCCCAAAGTCTTGGGTGTTATGAACACTCTTGACTTCAGGTCCCCAAGGGGCAGCAGAAGGGAGAGCAACATTCTTGCCCTCAGCCTGGTCTCCAGGTCCTTACCACCTAGTCTTTACCTTCCCCATTCTCACAGGCAAGCCCACGTTCCTCCCATGATCCCCGATTTACAAACTTCCCAGATCTTGGCAGAAATGGAGTTTGGCTTCAGTGCAGGAGTGAGTCACACCCACCAGCTGCTAGACAACATCCATATCAGTACCAATCTCTAAGCCTCCCTGTCATGCTATCTGATTTGTGCTAGATTCTGAGGCTATTTACAGTGGTAACTTACTGGCCCATCCCAGCAAACAGGTGCAAAAAGGGAGATGCACCAGAGGGAGGCAATTTGTAATGATGGTAGAAAATCAGAGACAGTTTTAAAAATGAAAGGGCTGAGATAGAACGGGTGTTGTTCTGAATGTCTGAGTCAATTATGAGGATGAGTGAAAAGAGCTCTGTGTATGCAACCAACAGCAATTAGTGATGGTGGCGATGAGAGCAAGGAAATGGAAAGGCTTCTGAGGGCGCAGTGGGAGAGGCAGCATCAAAGCCCTGGGCTCACTCCCCAGCACTAACTCAGGAACAGCCAGCAGCCTGACAGCTTAGGCACCTTTGGCATTTGGGACTGGCTAAGTCTTCGTTGTGGGGGGGGTGTCTTTTGCACTGCAGGAGGTTTAGCACCCTCTTCCTGGTGCTGACAACTAAAAATGTCTCTGCCAAATATCCCCGGGAGTGTAAAATCATCCCACTGGCTTAGAGGTTGAGCTGGCTGAAAATATCTGGTCCTTGGAGCCCAAAGTCAACCCTGACGTCATGGAGAGACCCACATCATGGCCTCAAACAGAGCCTGCTCCTCACCCGGGGCGATCACTGCAACTGCTGGATCACTCCCTACTTCAACAGATTTGCAAGGCTGAGGAACCTGCTTTATTTCATGGTGGAAAGGCGTCCCCTACCTGTGGTCTTAGCTTTGCTGTGCTCTCCATCCTCCTGCCCTGCCCACCCTCCTTCAGAATCAGATCTGGGGTTCCTCCTGGCAGAAGTGGTGTCCGGCTGCCAGGCTGTCTGAGGGCCCCTTAACACCTGGGCCAGGCTCCGAGCAGAGCTGGTGTCCCCTGTCATTTGGGGACTGTGGCATGAGGATGCCCCTCGATAATAGCTGCTCCCCTGGACACCTGCTCTGGAGCCCACTGCCCTCTCACGCACCCATCAGGGAAGCCTCGTTCTCCAGTCACACTTCACTCTCCTTCCCTTTGAACAAGTGGTTATGAACCCCTGCCCGTGGCCATGGTCACTGTCTCTTGACCCCAACTCTCCACTCCCCTCTGGACCCTTACCCTATTTGCCATCACCCGAGTCTTCCACTGTCCCCTATACCACACTCCTTGTGTTCCCCAAAGGAGAGGGACTGCTTTCTGCAGCTCTTTTTTTGATCTTACAATAGCTCAGGGAAAGGATGGTGATACTCAGGTGATGTATGGGGAAAACTAGGCCAGGAGCAGAATCCACACATGACAACCACAGAGCGAAGTCAGGGATGTGGATCGGTAGCAGATCACCAGGTGGGCATGCTTGGTGTGGGCAGGGAGGTGGTGGAGACATCATGGATGAGAGGCATCATGATCAAGGAGCCCCGGCAAGGGTGCCAGCAGGAAATGTGGGAGAGGGGGTTCCTGAGGGAGGGGATACCATTGAGAGAGGTGGGCACTCTGTCCCAGGCCCCCGAAGGCACTCATCCCAGCTGGAATTGCATTTTTAATTTTTGGTCTGGGACTCCGAACAGAAACATGTGGGCCCAGCTCCAGGCCTGGTTCTGAGCTCTTTCCTCTTCTCTCTGGATGGCTGACAAGTCTTTCATTTTCTCACTCCAGCTAGGCTGGAAGCATGGGAGGGGTCACTGTGTGTGTCCTGTGTGGAAATGACCCAAGATGGGTCTGCTTTGGCTGACATGGTTAGAGAACTCGACAGGGGAGGGAAGGGGAGCAGACCCCGAAGCCCTGACACAGAAACAGTAACAAAAGACTCTCTGAGGCCGAGATGTTCATCACCCCAAAAAGTAAGGACAACACAGGAACCTGGGGATGGTTCCAATTAGGATGCTCTTCTCTGAAGGCAAAACTCAGTCTGGGCTTGTGCAATGTCTCTATGGCAACAGAGCCAGGTGTCAGGAAGTCACGCTGTCTTCTCAGTGACCTTCCTCTGGGCTGGGACAGTGAGGGCCTAAGCTGCTCATGACTGGAGGTATTGCTGGGGAAGAGCTCCATTCTGGAGACACCCCCACGCCTCTCTGTAAAAGAAGGGGCCACACCAAGTGGTGTTCCTGCACCTTTCTGTGGACTCAGGCAAGGTGCCAGCTGGCCAGATGTGTGGTGTGGCCTCTGCTGGGTCAGTGTGAGCCAGGGCTTCTTGCAGGGCAGCAGAGCTAGGCCAAGGGTAGGTGGTGTATCTTCCCCTGGATTAGAACAGGGTTGATTCTGAACTTGGTTTCTATTTGATCGTAAAGTCTCTGAGAATGGGAACTAGTTCTTATCTAGTTGTTGCTTCCATAAAGTTCAGCTCAGGATTTCATGAGAATAGACGTGGTGGGAGGGAAAACCCATCTGTCCACCAGGTAGCAATCCAGCCACCCAGACCATCTAGCAAGATGGACAGGACAGCATGAGCATTTAGCCGAATCTCACCCAGTGCCTGGAATCAAACTCTGCCTGGGGAATGACCTGAGCGTAGCCATGCACCAGGCAGCATGACTCACCCTGGCCCCTAGCCACAGCACCCAGACACAAGACCATTCCAGCAGGTCCTCCCCGTGACCTCGAAGGCCCCTTTCCCAAGTCACTCCTTTGAGCTGTTTGAGAATCTGGGATGAAGACAAAGATGCAAAGCCTTTGTAATCCAATCCCTTGGAGTAGGATTCCAGGGGGCTATGCCTGCTGTTTCCCATTACAGGGCTATGTTATCTGATGAGGAGAGGGGAACGGACACAGCAAGCCCACACTTCCTTCATCCACTCAGCTTTTCTGGGAATAACACTGGGAAAGTCCTACCACGTTAGCTGGCCAGGCAGCCCCACTGTGGGGGTGGGGGAATGGGCCAGTAGAATGGGCAAAAGACTGGGCTTTGGAGGAAAGCCCCTAGCCCAGCGTGTCAAGCAGGGTGGACACTGGAAGGTCACAGCCTCACTTGATAACTGACTCCCACAAGGTAGACATGGTGGGAATGAGAAGGAGGAGGCCTGACCCTCTGCAGTCATCAGATCAGCTCCTCCAAGTGTGGCCCTAGGATCAGCAGCACCAACAGCTCTAAGGACTTCTTATTAAGATAAAACCAGGCCCTGCCCTGGATGCCTTGCAGCAGGAGCCCTGGGTGGCCAAAGACCTGTGTTCTGACACATTCTCCAGAGCATCTGGATATCCCTGAAGCTTGAAGACCCTTGCACTGGAGCAAGCCATAAACAGGCATGGGCTCTCCCAGCTCTCTCCTGCTCTCTCGGGGAGCTGGCCAGGGTCTGGGGCATAGTTCCCAGGCCTGCTGTCCCAAAGCCCATGTGCTCCCCACAAGCCCTGTGAGACACTGCTGGGGATGCCAGGGTTCAGCCCAGGGCAGGGCAGGCCCCAGCCTAGACATCTGTCCCCAGACCCTCGGCTCACTCCCTGAGGCAAGCCGCCTCTCCAGCTTCCCCCATCACCTGTCATCTGCCACATGGAGTGGGGAGGGAGGCCCTGTGAGACAGTGGCAGCTGACAGAAGAGCCCCGAGTGCACCCTCCAGGAGTCTGGTCTGAGCTCCCTGTCATGCTGGTTCTGGGTAGCGGGCTGCCTCCTAGATAGGCCAGAGCCCAAAGTCAAACACCTGCCAACTGGGCCTGTACTTCGGAAGTCCAACTGGGCCCCATGCTGGGAGGAACTTTGAGTCCTGAGATAGAATGATTTTCTGGGGAAAACCTCGTTCCCTACCCACAGTGAACAGTGGGGGAGTCAGGGGTAGCCCTGGGAGGGCCCCAGAGGCACAGAGCCAGATGAAGGCCCTAGCGAAGGCCCCAGGGCCCAGAGGAGGCTGAGCCTGTACCCAGGGTGTGGTCCGAGCCCTGTAGGGCCCTGCAGGAAGGATGCTGCGTTGCCTCTGTGCTGTGCTACACCAGGTGCCACGGCTGGTGTCACCTCCCTTCCCTACTGCGGCCCTTCTCTCATCACCTGGAATGAGTGGCCCTTTGTACATGAAAGTCAGCGGCCTGCATGTGCCCTTAATCCCCTGATGAAAACAGTCCCAACACATGACCCTGCAGGAACGCTGCGTCCCTGCGGGGGAGGGCAGTGAACAGACAGGAACAGGGATGGGGGGTGCAGTGAGGCTGTCTGGACTCCCTCCCACTCCCCTGCCTCAGTGGTCTTTCTCAGCCCATTCCAGGGCTCGCCCGCCTGCAGGTGGGCAGTGGACCTGGGCCCAGCTATGCCTTCTGGATCTCAGGGAGTTGGAACTGGGCCTGGGCGGGCATCCACAGCCCCACCTGGCCCCAGTCCCTTCACAGGCAGGAAAATGGAGATTCCGCCTCAGGCCAACCCAATCCCGAGTAGCTGAGTGGCTCACGATGAGAGCTAAGGTAGCAGAGTGGGTGGTCAGGTCCCAGCATTCCTCAAGATCCCTGGGAGCTAGGAACTGCCACTGCCCCATTTTGCAAATGACAAAGGGAGGTACGAGTAGATGAAGTCCAATGGCTCACAGCAGAGCCGGGGTTCGGCCTGAGCAGCACCCAGGCTCATAGTTGTTGCAACTTTGACTGCTGCCCTGGAGGAAGGGAAGAGAATCCCAGTTTCTTGCCTCCCCAGGCCGTCCTCTTCTACCACCGGCAATGCTGTGGCCTTCAGGGGGTCACCAGCCAGGCTTGGAGCTGCGTTCCTGACAGTGACACCCTCCCAGCCCTGCGGAGTGTGGCCCTAGCCTGGGGCCCAATGGGGAACTCTGAGGGAAGTGGGCTCTGGCTCCCCCAGGGAGGCTGGTGGGCTTCCCCTCTCCCCACCAGCTTCTGAGGGCTACACCTCTGCTGAGTGTTCAGGGTGGCCAAGGCATCCCCTCTGCCTCTACTCCACACAGAGGGTGCTGTTGCTCCCACCATGACCTCCCGCTTCATCTTGGCTTGGCCAGCCTTCCTGCCTTCCAGTGCTGCTGCAGCTTCCAGTTCCCACCAAGCCAGCAGTGTCCCTCCTTTCAGCCCAACAGCACTCAACACACAGGTTGCTGGACAGGGCACAGCACACCCTGCGGTGGGGACATCCCAGAGCTGTGAGGCACACACCACATGGGCCACAGTGAAGATGGGGAAACTGCCTTCTGCAGGAGCCCCAGGTGCAGTATCGCCTCATCACAACCCTTGGGATGGAGGCTCCAGGACCCCATCCTCTTCCTGCAGGCCAATACCCCCCTGCCCCACATCCCGGCCATTCAGGGTGAGATTCTCAAGCCAGAGCTGGCCCGACTCACTTGGTCCTGATGCAGAGTTCCAGAGGAGGGATGAGGTCCTTGCCACTGTCCTCAGGGATGGTCCGGGTGGTGTCTGGGAAAGAGAGCAGCACACGTGTCATCCCGGGGCTCTGCACTCACCTGGGGTCAGCACAGTGCCCACAAGTCCTGCCCCCCCCACCCCAGAACCTGTCCCTCATTTCCATCTCAACTGGACCCACCCCCACTCCCAGCCACAGAGTCTCACTCGGATAATTCACTGTCTCTCATCTTCAGCCTCTGTCCCACTCCTGTGCCCTGCTTCTGCTACCACCATACTCTTTCTAAAAACACATCTGACCTCAGCACTCCGCTGCTCCAAAACCTTTCATGGCTCCCTATTACCTGAAGAATAAATCTAAACATGTCAGCCCAAGTTTTCAGGGCTCTTGCCATGTGTTAATTTCACTTTACACCCTTGAGACCGATAGGAGCTCTGGGGTCATTCTAGGACCCCTCCTCCAGGATGCCCTGCAAACATTGCTCTCTGACCACCGGGTCCTGATATTGGAGTCTATGTTGTCCTCTGGCTTGCTGAGAGGGCAGATGAAGGCTGGGGTCTGGGGGCCTGGAGACTCCCTGAGGATTGAGCTGGGGGTGGCGCACCAACAGTCAGCCGGATCTCCTCCTGCTGGTTGGCCAGGCCGTCATAGTAGTACAGGTCAAAGAGCCGCTCAGCCCTCCAATCGGAGAGGAGCTCAGGCTTCGGGCTGAAGAGGACGCTGAAGTGGCTCTCGCTGCACACCACCCAGATGGGGAACTTTGGGGTCTTCAGGAAGCAGCCGACCTGGAGGATGGAAGGGCCTGATGAACCTGCTGTCCAGAGGCAAGAGCTGCCCTGCCCACCCGGGGCTCCCAGCTCCCTTCCTGCACATACCTGGATCCCAGGCATCACCTCGGCTTCCCCTACTCACCCAATTGTTCCTAGAGAGACCCATGCCACGTCCACAATCCCCTCACCCTGGCCCCTCTCCTCAGGTCTGCTATGCTTCTCACCTGGACCAGGGCAAGACTTCTCATGGGGTTCTTGTGTGCCCACCCTAACCCGCTTATCTAGGCCTTTGCATTCTCTGTCCATGGTATGGAGTCTCCTTCCCCTGGAGAGCCACAACACCTAAACTGTCTAATCCAGTTCCCAGGGCACTTGGCAGCTGCCCCATGGACCACAGCACCACGGCACATCCCCTGCTCATGACACCCATGACCTCAGCCCCAAGAGCCCAGGGTATACAGCAGTGCTGCATGGAAGCCCTTGTGAACAAATGGGGCCTTGAACTAGAGCTGCGCCTTGAAGACAGGTAGGACTGGGGACCACAGACAGCTAGGAGGGAAGGGGCAGGTGAGCAGCCTGGGGTGATGAGAGGAATAAATGAATAGGTGGAGAAATGAAGGGCACAGTGGGGCATTCAACAGAAGGAGCGAGGAAGGAGAGGGTGGGGCAGCATCCAGGTAAGGAGCAGGAACTTCTTCTGAGGAGGGATTCTCCGAAAAGTTCAGAGCCCCAGATCCTGTGTGTGAGGATGTTTGGGGAAGATGATCCTACAGACTAGGCACCAGGGGCCTCAGTACGCTGCCACCATTCAGCTTGTGATGGAGAGAAGGCTCACCCAGGGGCCCCGAATGCCAGGTCAGTTCTGCCCCTCAAACCTGGCCTGCTCTATACGCTCTCCCCATGTGCCCCACAAGTCCCCTGGGCAGCATCTCTCCCCACCAGGGGCCCTGGTTTACACAGCTATATACGTGCCATGGGCCAGGCTGATTCTGGCCTAATCCCCACCAGCCCCAGGGAGATGTTTGCACGCTCAGGTATTTGCAGCCACTGCCTGTGGATTAAGGAAAGAATGGGAATTATTTTTCCAGTGGGCATACTTTCTCCAGGGCCTATCCCAGAAGAGTGGCCCGGCTCAGAATGTCCCGAGAGAGACCCTCCCTTGAGAGTGGGCTCCTCTAGCAGGCCAGCGGGAGGACCATCTTTACAATGGGCTCATCACTTTCTTATTATTCACGGGCTCTCTTGCCTCACCCCACTGGGGCCCTCGCCAGCCCCGAGTGATTTCAAGTGTGATTCAGGGCTTACTCTTTTTGAGGTGTGAGGCACTTTGATGTCTGAAAGGACGGGGCTGGAGGTGCCTAACCTCGTGGCACACTTGGCTTCATTCTCTGCCCCAAAGAGGTTTTTCTGGGGATGTCCCTGCCTGTGACAGAGAGCCTTGTGGCAGCAAAAGAGCCTTGAAGCCAGCCGGGGAGCAGGCCTGCACACAATCAACAACCCTGGATTTTCCAACAGAGGGACACAAGGGCAGCAGGCCATATATAAATAACGTAACAATCGAGAGATTAAGGCGGCGGCAGGCGGGGGGGAAGCTGCCCAGGGAGTTTATAAATGAATTCTCTCATTCAGGAGCCCCTTCCAAGTGAGTGACATTTTCCAGAGACAAAACTCACTTCCTTTGGACTCCTAAGCAACCAAAGGCTTGGGATGAGGGGGGCTGGAGGCTGCATTCCCTCAGCACAATCCAGGCCTCCTCCAGATCAGGACCACCCCACACGACCAGGGATGGATGGCTTTTCAGTGGTGAGGCTTAATCTGCAGGGCTTGTGAGTGACCTGCAGCTGGCCTGGACTGCCAAGTCAGGAGTGCTTGTTTACATAAATCAGTGTTTTGCTGCAGACAGTTACGGTCTTGTCTATGAGGGCAACACTCAGCATGATTGATACTTCGTCCCCTGCACCATGCTAGGCAGTGGAGACACAACCCTGAAGGGAGTGAGAAGAGTCTTGGACTGCTGGGACTTCCCAGGTTAACAGGGATGACAGAGAGTCTTCAAACAAATACACCGGTACTGCACTCAGTTGAATGCATCATGTGTTTTTGCTCACCATTGTTTTGTTTTGTTTTGTATCACTCAGAAAGACAAAAAGTGGACAAAGTCCGCTGGAATAATGCATTGCAATTTCAGAAATGTTCAAATGGAAAATTTGCGCCTTAAAAGTAATGAGATGTGCTACTTAAATGAAGAAGCAGTAGACGAAGGAAAGAAAATTTGAGTGGAGACTGACAAGGTAGGGAGGGGACCTCAAGAAGAGGGTCCTGCTTAGAATGACGAAGAAGGCAGGAAAAGCAGGGCCTGTGACAGGCAGATCATGTGCAAAGGCCCAGAGGGAGAGCTCAAGAGGAAATAAGTGTCTGAAGCCTAGTCCCTAAGGGGGCGGAGTGGGGGAATCAGGTGAGAGGGGAAAGCAGGGACAGGTCTGGGAGGGCCTTATGGAGCTCAGGGAGTTTGGGATTTTACTCTCTGTGTTAGTTTGCTTAGGCTGCCAAATAAATACCACAGAGTGGGAGGCTTAAACAGCATTAATGATTGGCTCCCAGTGGTGGAGCCCGGAAATATGTGATCAAGGTGCCATTCTGTTACTCCTTGCCTCCTCCTGGGCTTGTGGACACCGTCTTCCCCCTGTGTTGTTACATGGTCCTCCTCCAATGTGTGCCTGTGTCCTAATCTCCTCTTCCCATGATGATGCAGGTCATTTGGATTAAGGGCATCCTAGTGACCCCATTCTTTCTTTTTTTTAGGTACTGGGGATCAAACTTGGGACTTTGCGCTTGTGAGGCAGGCGGCAGAACCACTGAGATAAATCCCCGGCCCTTTCTAGTGACCCCATTCTGACTTAATCACCTCCTCAAATACCCTGTCTCCAAATATAGTCACATCTGGAAGTACTGAGGCCTTGGACTTCACATATGAAACTTAAGGGAACACAATTCGGCTCATAACATTCTCAGGACTAGAAAAGCACTAGCTTGAGTAAGTGGATGGACGGTAGCATTTGCTGGGCTGGGGATGATCAAGGAGGATGGGCTTTCTGGAGACCTCTGTCAAGCTCAGTTTCCCTCTGGGTGCCTTCAGGAAGACAGCAATAAACATGGCTTGCAGATCATAGGAGAAGCTCTGGGGACAGGAAGCACCCTGTCCTTTCCTGGTCCCTCAGCACCCTCACCAGCACAGCTTGGGAACTTGGCCTTCCAGCTGTGGTCTGCAGCACACTCCGACCCTCACTGGGGACTCTCGCCTTGAGCAAACTCTGGAGTGCAGGAAAGGAGGTAGAAGTTACTTGGGCAAGATTAGCCCAGGGGGGATCACATGTGCACAGGACACAGCCAGACTGAGGCAGGAGGCCAGTTTCATACAGCAAGGAGCATGTTTCTCTGGTCCAGAGTTTCCTGTTTGCCGCAGGCACATCCTGAGTGTAGGCCATCTGAGAAGCTCATCTATAGATAGGACATCCCATCCCTGATCACCTACACACTCATTGAGAGCCTTGGGACCTGGCTTCTGGCCAAAGGCTGCAGTGAGAAGCCTGGAGACAGGCTGTGAGCAAGAAGCAAACCTGGGGCCTCTCCTATGTCTGCAGCGGGATCAAGATCCAAGCTGCTCCAAATGCAAGCTCTTCCCTCAATGGAGCATGACACGCCAGACCACAGCAGGGATGCTAGCTCTGAGTCCACGTCTGGGTTGGGTGCTGAACCTGTCTAGGGCCCTAGATCCAATGTGTCTAACCATGCAGGGAACTAGGTACTCAGGGATGGAAGGGACAGCAGGTGATGTTAAAGAAGGGGAGCACTTTTTCTTGGCTTCCAGGCCCTTCCTTAGCCTTCAGGGGAAAGAGAGGCCAAGGCCCAGCCTTCAGTGGGCTTGTGAGAGGGAAAGTGGCATCAGAGCTTTTTCCTTAGCAAACATGGGCTGTGAGGCAGAGGACAGCATCCTCTTCCTGCAAGGAGACAACCAAGCCCAGGCCATAGCCAAGCCTAGGCCAGCAAAGGGGGCTATGGCTGCTCAGATCCAAGGACTCCAAGAGGGGAACATAGCTGTGGGGCCTCAAATTCTTCATCAGTCATTTTATTCCAGGGGAAGGATGACCTCCACTCATCTTCACATCAATTACCCTCCACTGACCGAAGGAAAATAGTTTATGTTTGATCAATACCTTGGACACAAGAATGAAATCAGGGCTCATGGGAAGCCTGGGAAGCCTACAAGCCAGGCCCAGGTTCCCTTTTTCAGCCCATGGAATTTCAGGCTGAAGGCTTTTGGAGCTCACCCAGGGCCTTATGGTCAAGAGACTTGGCGCTCCTCACCGGCCATGTGGCCACGTTCCTGGGTTCCCTTCTGATGCTGGCACAACATGGGCGAGGGAAGCAGCCCTCGCTTTCCCTAATCTTTGGAACCCACACACCTGCACTGCATGAACCATGGGTACTGTCCTGAGAGGGAATATGGGGATGGGGCTGCACCCCAAGGTCCAAGAGCAAGGGACAGCACATGTGGCCATGTGGGAAGGATGAGAAGAAAATACCAGACCCTTCTCATTCTCCAAATCCACTCACCCAGTGATCTCTAGTTGCCCAATCAGGTGAGTGTGTCCTGGCTCTGGAACACAGGGTGAATGAAGCCTCATCAAAGCCTTCCAACAATCTGTACATGGTTAGCCACCACAGAAAAAGCTCTCACTCTGCCACTCAGGACAATGCTTTCCATATAATCAATCACAAAACAGCAGACTCCCTGGACCAAAAGCGAGGCCCAGAGAAGGTTCTATGGCAGCTTAGACAGGCAGTCAGGGTCCATGCGTCCCCAACCAGCCTGCCTCAGCCCCTGCTCATGCTCCCCAGAGGTACAGCTACCATGTCCTACCCAGCTCTACTTGGAAGACTTGCCCTTCCTGAGACCCCAGCTGCACTGAGGAGGAGGCAGAGGGACCATGCCCACAAAACATACAAAGTCAGTCCCATCAGGAATTGAATTGTGTTCCCACGGAGAACATATAATCTCCCAGTCCTCTGAATGGGACCATATTTGGATATAAGGTTATTGCAGATGGGATTAGCTAAGCTGAGGTCATCCTGGAGTAGGGTGGGCCCTTCCTTCAGTCAGGTCCTCAGAAGACAAGGAGACACACAAAGAGAAAATGGCATGTGACAAAGGAGGCCAGAACTAGGGTGATGCACGAATAAGTCAAGGAACACCAAGATGCCAGAACATGCCAAAGGCCAGAAGAGATAAGTAAGAACGCTCTCTGTGGGATTCAGAGGAGCCTGGCCCCAGGTGACTCCAAGATCTCAGACTTCTAGCCTCTAGGATTGCAAGAGAATGGATTTCTGTTGTTTTAAGCGACTACATTGAAGGCCTAAGACCTCTAGTCCCTGCTCTGGGGTAAAAAGGCCCTCCTGAGCCAATACACACGCACACACACACACACACCCAGATACAGCCACTCTGACCCACAATCACACCATAAGTCCCTACAAGTCCTTTTTTGACCATCTTCCCCCAGGATCCTCTCATCAACAGGCTTCAGTCTGAATTACAAGTCTGTATTCGAAGGCAAGGAAGCCACCCTTCTCCCCATGGTTTGGGCTGAACCTGAGCTCCGGCCAGCTCTGGGAAGAGGAATCCAACCTTCCTTCCCCTGGAGGTCCCTCAGGGAGCCAGGCTCCTCGGGGTCTGGAGACTGTGACCCTGTGGGTACCTGGCACACACTGTAGTGCTCAAAGAGGGATAAGAAACCAATGTCACTTTGGGCCGAAATGCCTCGGAGGAGTGTGATGTTTCCATTCCCAGAATCCAGCTCCACCACATCGTTGAAAACATTGGATACAGCTCTCCCAGTCAGCAGCAGATTGACAAGTTCCTGTTGATGAGAGAAGGGGAAGGCCATGGCAAGTTTGACCCAGCTGCAAAAGGGTGGAGAGGACACTGGGAAGACAGAAAAGGGTGGGGACGGAAGAAGGCAAGGATGGAGGGAGGCAGAAGCCAGAGGCACTGAAACTTCGTTTTCCCACAAGCCCCAAGGGAAAGTTGCCAGCTTCTCTCATCAAAGCAATTGCAGGCACTCACTGGTCTTTATTCCACAAGCATTCATGGAGTAGCAACTGTATACAGGACCCTGTCCTAGGCCCCAGGTTATCACAAGGACCTTGGGGTGGGTGACACATGGCTCCATGCTCAGTTCCAGGGTAGGGGGGTCAGGTATGTGGCAGTGAGGCTGAAGTGCACTGTAGGATGTGTCTGGATCTCTAAAAATGTGCACAGAGACCATTCCAGGGTCTAGAGGGATGCAAAGTCACACATGACTAGGAGACAGTCGGACAGGCTTTGCGAAGTTCTGAGTCTTGAAGGGTGGTTTACTTTTTTAAAGTAGCTTTCAATTGCAAAATAACTTTATACTCAATAGAAGTTGTAAAAATAGTACAGAGAGTTCCTGTGTACTCTTCACCCAGCTTTTCAAAAAAATAACATCTCACAGGACCAGAATACGTGCTCAAAACCAGGAAACAGTCATGCTCAGCACCAGCCGCACTCCAGGCTTCTCTCAGTTCTTACCGGGGACAACAGTGGGCTTTAACGGAGGAAGGAGCCTGGAGAAATGTACTGTGGGGAATGGAGGGCAGGAAGAGCAGAACAGAGAGGGGACAGAAAGTCCACTTCTTCTTGCCATGGAAGTAGGCATTTGGGACCCCACGGCTCATGCATGCCACACTCCCGACAATGCAACAAGAAAGCGACCTTGCAACCTGGAGCTGGTGCCGCATGGAGCTCAGCACTTCTCTGGCAGCTCCTTCACCTGTGACACTTCTATGAGAGGAACATCTATGTCAGGGGCCTTCCTTATGCTGGGCAGCCCTGGTCCAGCCTCCTGTTAGGACTGGAGAAATCAAGCCTGCAGATGAGAAAGGACTTCCCTGGCTACACAGCCACTGAGGATCAGAGCTGAACCTCCACTCACATCTTCTGGCTCCAGACATCTTTCTGGGTTTCCTTCCTAATTCTCATTCCCTTCTTACATTCACAGCAGCCTCTGGTTGGACACAGATTCAAGATGAAGCATGGTGGCCTCTGAAGGTCTGCTGCCCCACTGGGGAAGGATTCCTGTGAGCCTAGCCCTAGCACTCAGATAGCAGGTTCCTCTGTGTCATCCACCTCACCAGAGACTGGTACTGCCTGTGAAATAAGCCCATGGGAATGGCCAAAGCTGCCCTTTCCCCAGCATACGCTTGGAGGGCAGAGTTGATGGAAGAGTCTTCCTTTGAACTGTGAAAACAATGTCCAGGGTCAATAAATTCTTCTGTTAACACCAATACCCCTGCCCCAGTGACAATAAAAGAGGCCTCTGATGATGGCCGACAAAGGGCCCCCATTAGAGGGGGTCACTGTGTCTTTGCAGAGGAAATGAGAGAAAAGTTTGGAGGAAATAGCTGCTCTAAGATACGGCACCTCAGGGGCAGTGGAACTAAAAACGGTATAGCCTTTTCAAAGGGGGCTTGAGTTTTTCCATTTGGTTTTTTAAATGAAAAAAGCCCTATTCCTCCATCTGGGTGCATCTAGGACCTTCCTCCTTGCAGGAGACCTTCTTGAGATAGGGAAAAGAGGCACCAGGCATCTCTCCCTCTTAGATGCAAAATTACACATCAGCAAACTTAGCCATCACCTAGGCCCTTGCTTGTGTGGTCCTTGGACCGGCAATGTTGACCTTCTAGAATGGCCTGTTAGAAATTCAGGATCTCAGCCCCTAGCCCAGAACCCCCGAATCTGAACCTATTCAAATGGAATTGTGTGCACAACACACCAAAGCATAAGCAGCTCTGGTCCAGAACAAATCCTTCTTCTACAAATGAGGAAAAGCCCAGGGAGGGGAAGAAGATGGCCCAGCTCCTTCTCTGAGTGCAACAGAGAGCAAGTCTTAAATCCAGTCCCCTCCCCCCCAGAAAAAAAAAGAAAAATCCAGTCCCACTCTCTGGCCTGATGTCCTCTTCCCCTCACTTGATGGTCACTCATCCCTGAGAACATAATGCCCTGTCCTCTACAAAGGGAAGCTTCCCTGGGGCAGAAAGTTTCTCAGAGTGAGATCATGGCCACCTCAGGCAGCAAGAAGAGTGATGGCTCGCTCAACTCTCTCCCAGGAAGGTGAGAAGCAGCCAAGGCTTCATTCCTTTGTGGGTGTCCCACAAGCCACAGGTCTGGAGCTTGCTTCTGCATAGGACTTGGTGGGTCTCCAGAGCTGGGCACATGTGAGCCAAGACCCTAGGACACCTGGGTCCTTAACTGGTCCAGAAGACTGAGTTTGGTTGCCTGTCTGTACCGAGGGTCAGATTTCACTGTGGTCCACCTGGCTGCTCTGGGAGGCCTTCCCATGCCGGAAAAGGACTGGATAGAAGTCAAGGCTGGGATTTTCCCCCAGGTCTCAATGATGATGGACAAGCAACTATGCTCAGGGTCTCTTGAGCCCCTTGATGAGGGGGGTCCCTTTGTAAAGATGCAGAAGGGACAGTGGTTGTAAAGACAATGCTCCATGCCAACATAAAGACTGTGGTGACCAATGTTCCCAATTGGACCCAGGGTTCCCAGATGCTACCACACCCCCTGCAGTCAGGACTCCAGATGGTGCAGAGCTTGGATCTGCATTCCACCTATTCTGCATCCTGCATCCCATATGGCTCCAAGCACAGAGATCGGCATTTGGCAAGTACTCCAGAAACAGAGGATAAACTCTGCCATCTTTCTAGTGCTCCTTGACAGCAAAGCCCAGTAGGGTGGACATGGAAAGATGCCTAGAGAGGTTGTTGGAGGACAGGGAGAGAGGAGGGACAGAGGAAAAGAAGAACAGCCTGGCTGCCCCACAGCACCCCAACCTGTGTGCAGTATCCATGTGCTCCAATCAGGTGACTGGTGGGGACGTCGAAGTCTTGGCGGACACTGGCAAACACAAAAAGAAGTAGCATTAGTAAGCCTCTGCCTGACCTTAGCCACCTGGGCAAACCTTGCCAATGACCAAGGGCTTCCCTCAGGATTCCCTATTTGGTGGGACCTTGATGCTTCAGTGTTCTATGCTTTCTGAGGAGGAGGCTCCGACCCCCAAAGGAATAGGGACTGGAGCCCTGGCCTGCTCAAGTTAAAAGCACTGCATTCTCTGGGCAATAGCCTCCACTCTGGCCTCCCTGGCCTCTGGCCACACCAGATACGGTGAGTGGAGGGACACATGGCACAACAGAAAGGCCCTTGGGCTGGAAATCCAGTGTCCTGAACTCACATCCCACCTGCTGCTATTAATGGTGAGGGCAGGTCATCCTCTCCCGTCTCTGGACCCCAGTCCACTGGTCTTTTGAATGGGAAGAATGCACTTTAATGTCTGCTACGGTTTGACCGAATCTTGGAAGGGTTCAAGTGTTGAAATTTAATCCCCATCATGAAGTGGTAAGATGTCTGTGAAGTGGTAAGAATCTGACTATGGTATTTGGAGAAGGGACCTTCAGGAGGTGACGGGTTAAGTACGATCATCATAGTGCCTCTATAAAAAGAGATCAAGACCAGAAGAGTCACGCATGTGCCCCTAGGGTCTTGCCATATGATACCTTGCATCTCCTCAGGACCCTGCCAGCAAGAAGGCCATCACTAGATGTGGGCCTTCAACTTTGGACCTCTAGAATCATGGGCCAAAATAAACTCTTTTTGTCACAACTTACTGACAACAGAAAATGGACTAATACAGCATCCTTGACTTCTAAAAACGTAGCCAATGCCCCCTGATCACAGTGTCTGTTCCAGGTACCATACATGCATCACACCTTAAGACCTGGGATGAAACTGAGGCTCAGAGAAGGGGCTGTCTGCCCAAGGGCACTCAGGGCTGGTAAGAGATCCTACCCACCAGCTTCCAAGCCTGGCCCACCTTCTCCTACCCATCTATCCTGCCACTGAGTCACCACCCTCGAAATGGGGGCCTCAAATGGCACAAGATGAAAAGCCTCTTTACCAAAAGAAATTCCTCAAATTCAAAGAAATAGGCTTTAGGGCTGTGCAGTGCTAGGGACAGAACATTTCGGAGTCCCAGATAATGGGGACCCTGTCACCTGGGAGGGGTGGGGAGATGAACACTAGGTGCAACAAGGCCTCCCTGAGCCTGAAAACCCTCCTCAGCTAGATAATCCACCATCAGGACACTGTTCCTGTCAGCTACCCCAAAGTCAATCCCACCAGGAAACTAAAGTCTTCTTGCATGCAGAGCCATATAACCAGCAAGCAGCAAAGATGCTACTATCTACTGACTGAGCACAGCAAACAATTTCAATCCTCCAGGCCCAGGGAATTGGGAATTACTATCTTTGTGTTATACATGTGGAAAGAAGCTCAGAGGAGTGGCCGCTGGGGTCTGGGTTAAGCATGCCCTGGGGGCTGCCACTCACCTAGCACTGTGCCCAGGGCCTGGTCTGCTTCCTTCACCACCCCTAAAGTGTGCACTGCACAGCACCCAGGACTAGGAAGGGTTTAGCAATCAGAACACTCACATTTCCTTTTGGTGCAAGAGAAGGGGAACTTGGTCTCAATTTACCCATTAAATCAAAGACCTGCTGTAAACTCACAAAGCCAAAAACACTTGCCCTGGTCTTGTATCCTTCCCAGACCAGTTTAAGAATTCAAGCCCTGTCATACATGTAAGGAAAATGCTTTCCTGTGGTTTTTAAAACCAAACAGGGAAGGTTAATGGTCCACCTGAGATGGGATGGGAGGACCATCTCTGGGGCCTGCAGAGAGCCACAAAGGCTTAGGGTCCTCTGGGAAGGCCTGCAGGATTCATCCCTAGACAGCCCAGCAGGCCTGGGAAGGAGCCAGTGGGGGTGACTCACAGAAGAGCACAGCACTTGGCTGGCACTTGCTCAGGCAGAAGAATTGATGGAAATGTTCTTCACAGCACATATAAGCATCTTCTGATGAGAAGAAAATAACCTCAAAGCAGTCTTGAGTGGACTGATAAGGATCACTGGCCACGAGCCACCCAAAGATTTCAGAAGCAGCCTGATCTTCATAAGCTCGTAGCCGCGTGTTCACCCCATGGGCTTGGGAGCCTGCGTCAGCCGTGAGCAGAGGGACAAGCAGACAGGACAATGGGAGGAAATGGTAATTGCATCCTTAGGTGCAAACATGATGGGAAATTTAGAAGCATGCTTGGATCTTAAAAGGGATGACCATCTGTATTTCACATTAGCGCACTTGGGAGACGACAAGGAGCAGCTTATGGCTTAAGAGATTTACAACTTTGGCAAGTTGAGATCCCCAGACCTCCCCACCAGGGGAGGTCCCTTGGGGCTGGCTGTGAGTCCTTGGGCAGAGAAACACTCACAGCCTCTGCTCTGCTCTGCCCAGAGAAAGTCGGTTTACTCAGGTTGGCCTAGAACCCAACTAGAGCCTCACTCTGCTGTGGGACTGCAAAACCCCCTTCCGTGGGCCTCAGTCTCCCTTCTGGAACATGAGGGTCTTGGGCAAGATGAGAGGTGTTTGGGCTGGATTATGTCTCTCAATTTATATTAGGTTAAAATGGGCTGTTAGGGAGGGTCCCAATCTAACCAGACTGGTGTCCTTATAAGTGGAGGAAATTTGGGCACACAAATGGACACTAGGGATGTGCACATACAGAGGAAAGGCCACGTGAGGACACAGCAAGAAGCAATCTGTAAGCCCAGGAGAGCAACCTTGGTGCTTTGATCTTGGCTCTCCGGCCTCCAGAGCTGTGAGAAGTGTCTGTGTCAAGCTGCCCACTCTGTGGCCCTTTACTGTGACCAACCTAGGAATCTGGAACGAGCAACTTCCAACATTGTTTTAGACTCAGAGCCCTTCTTTAAAGGAAGCCTTGTATGTGGAACTTATCTGCTTCATGAAGCCCAGCTGCTCCAGCTGTGGGTAGCCACTGGATCTGCCCCATCTTTGTCTCCCTCCACCAGCCTTTGTGGCCTCTCAGGGAGCCCTGGGCTCCCAGAGCACAGAGTATCCTTGGAGCAGAGGTTGAAGCTGGGGAAGGGGCTCCCGAACTCTGGGTTTCTGAGTCACAGCCACGACAGCCCCTTCCCAAGGACCAAATTACCCATCCAATCTAGTAGGAAGGTTGTCCTTTCCACAGTTCTCCTGGGGGCTGGGGAGCCCTGGGCACAGCTGAGGGACATAGCACCAAGCTGGATGAAGGAGTCAGGAGGCCTAGGCCCACCTAAAACAGGTCCCTGCAAGGCATCCTGCACTGGGGAACCCACAGGGGAGCAGAGCTTGCCTGGACTTTGAATCCAAGAAGCAGAGAGTTAGAGAAGCCTGAGTGAACTTGACCAGGGCATGGAAACGAACAAGGAGGCCTGGCCCAGCTGCCCTGCTGTCTATCTCCTCAGCATCTGGGAGCCAAAGACCAGCATCCTGGACCAAATATTCAAGGGTGAGTTAGGCATAGGGGGCAGTCCTGGGCCATCCAATGGTACGAACTCTCAACTCTGCCCACCATTAAGAGGCTGTTGAGCCACCAAGCTATACCAAGAAATAGAACAAAGAGGCCCTTAGGGCTCAGTGTTCTGCAAATGGGAAGACAAATGTCCAGAGAGACAAGATAGGCAAACACCAAGATCTATCAGGGCTGGAAGCTGGGTCCAGAACTCTGCTGTTGTTCTCCCTTTGGCATACATCTGTGAACAGGCAGGCATTCTCCTAGGTGTGGGCTGATGACCCAAAAACCTCAAGTCTGCACAGTCTCAGATACTTTGGAATGCATTGGTCCCTCAAAAGCCTTGCTAGGCCAGAAGGGCAAAACACCCATCTCTGCTTTACTGAGAAGAAGGGACCTTGTGGTTCTGAGGTCACACAACCGACGGGGGCAAGGCTGTGTCCTCACCACCGACATCACACAGTGTCAAACATCACCCTAGCCACCCAGCTCCAGGGGGCCACACTCAGGGTCTACTGTTCAGGGCTCTGGCCAGCTTGTCCCTTCATGTAAAAGCCTCCCTGTGTGAACGTATTATGTGGCACAGAAGTTTCTGAATAAGAAGGAAAATATGTCCACGTGGCCTAAAGACATGGCCCTAATTTATAATCAGCCATTCACCTGACCCTGGGACACGTCAGAGGCCATCTCAGCCTAGGACTAGCCACGTGACCTCAGGTAAGTCCCTACCTCTCTCTCAGGTGAGTCCTTATTTGCAACAACCATGGCCTGGGGCCAGGGATCGCTAGGGAACTTCCTGAAGGTGAACTTGTGACCCTGGTCCCTGATCTAATCTGAAATGTCAAGCCTCAGATGGCCAGAAGCACCCCAACAGCCCACAGCTGGGACACCATGTGTGTCCCCAGGGCCAGCTCCTGCCTGGCCCTCTCTGAGGCTCCTGGACCACACTCCCCAGCCTCCTGCAGGTGGTGGGGTTTTTCCTGGTGTTAAGGACAACTCAGAAATGGAAAGTGCAGCTGTGATATAGCTAAGAAAACCGCTCCAAAGCTGGGGAGCCCTGGGTCTCAACCCAACTGCTGCCACTCGCGAGTTGGCCCCTGCCTAACATCGGTTTCCCCACTTGTAATATGGGTGCAATGACATCTCCTCAAGCACAGGTTACTGTGAGAACTGAGCGAGATGAGCTATATAAAGCATCTGGCATTCAATAAATGTCACTTCCTTTTTCCTACGATAACAATAATAAAAACAAGAAAACAATGACCAAGAGGTCATGATTCCTGGAGCCTCAACCATTCGTCTTATAGCCAAGAGCCCAGAATAAAACCAGGCCCCCCAAGAGGTTGAGATGTAGCTCTGGGTATCTACAAAGGATCTGGACAGAACGGATACTGCCTGTTTTCCCAGAGAGGCCGAGTGGGAGGGAGAGGAATCAGCAGCCCTGGGTGTCAGACCCCGTTTGCCTCCTGTCCTGGTTGCCTTTGGCAAAGTGCTTTCCATCTCAGCCTTGGATATGTCATTCGTTAAGTGGATAATGAAAGCCACCTCACAGGTTGTTGGAATGAGGGAACAGAACGTGGAGAGGCCCTGAAAACTGCAGAGAGCTCTGAGGACGCCTGGAGGGCTCCATGTCACCACCTTTTCCAAGCAGCGAGGGAAGGGGCTGCTGTGGGGGGCCACAGAGGCCAGGCAAACTTGGTGGGAGACTTTGCCTCCTGGAGGAAGAACGACGTGCCTGGAGAAAGGAGGAGAGTGCAGAGGACCCGGTGCTCCTGGCCACTGACAGAGCCCCTCCCAAGCTGCCCTTGGCCTCGCTCGCCCATCCCATCCTCCCCGATGTTCAGCACCATTCCTGCTAACCAGCCCTTGAAACTCTGATCCCTGCCAACCCTCACTGGTGACGTTTGCTCACCCTGTTCCTGCTGTGTCAAAACTCTTCCAGCCCATCCACAAAGTCCGGTTAAATGAATGTCTCTTCCTCCATAAAGCAACACCTCCATCTCTCCTCTCCCTGGACTTCCCCTTGCCAAAAGAACACTCCAACTGCTGTCCTGTGTCTGCCTTGCCTAGGCAGCAAGGACTTTGAAGATGGTAATGTTGTGTCTATCTGTTCCCCGGTGCCTAGAACTGGGCTCTGGACCCTGCAGGTGCTCAGTGAATGGGCCCCTGGAGCACTGAGCTGCCCACAGCCCCTGGGGAGAAGCTAGGTCCCAGAAGGCATGGTGGAGACAGTGGAAATGCACAGCCCACCAGCACTGTGAGGCTGGCTTAGCAGAAGAAACTTCTGGAAGGTTAGCTACCTTCTCCCAAGGCCTGTGATTGTCATCTGGCCACCTGGGCCCTTCCTGGAGCACCCCCCATGAGTTCCCCTTGGTTCCACATAGGGTGGCCTGGGGTCTGAGGGCAGGAGAGCCCCCACCTCTGCCACTACCCACAGTGAAGCTGGGCTTGGTCCCCTTCTCTGCTGTAGGAGGTGAGCCCCTCCACACTGTCCTCAGGTTCAGTGTCTGTGGGCAGAACCACTGTGCCAAGTAGGCCCCTCATGCCAGCTAAGCCTGGACAAGGAGCAGAGCAGACAGTCAAGCACCAAGTCTGCCATGGACCTATCTGGGGCCTTGTTTTCCACTTGTTATTGTTGTTGTCCAAAATGTTCCTTCAAAAGGTTCATTGTCTTAAAGGCTTAGTTTCCAGCTAATGGGCTTTGAGGAGCTGACTGAAACACAAGGGCCATTTCATCAGTGGATGAATCCATTGATGTGTTTATAATTGGATGGCATTGTTAGGAGGTGATGAAGACTTAGAAGGCAGCCAACTGAAGGTGGCATGACTTTGGGGACTATATCTTGTCCCGGGTCCCTTCCTCTGTGGCATTTTGGCTCTTTTTCGCTTTGCTTCCTGGCTGCCATGAGGGGAGCAGCTTTCACCTGCCACGCCCTTCCTCCTTGATGTTTCTGCCTTGCCATAAGCCTAAAAGCAGTGGAGCCACCCTCCCTCCTTTAAGTTGTTTATGTCAACTATTTTGTCACAGAAACAGAAAGTGACTAACATACCACTTCTGAGTGGCAAACACAGCTGAGCAGCATCTGTCACCTCTCCCCTTACTCAGGGAAGGTGTTTCCAGCCTAGGATCCTAGATAGGGAGCCTGAAATTGGGGTGATGGTGCCAGCTGTGCCACTACTTCATCCTGTACTTCTCAAAGTTCCTGCATCTGTAAAGCTGAATAAGTTTCCAGGCCTGTCAGGCTTTCCCTCAGGTTGCCACGAGACTCTAATGCCCAAGGTGGTAGTGAGGGCCCTGTCTTCCTCTTCACCATCTCTGGCAGAACTGAGACCCCAAATTCACTCTCCTCAGGGAGAGGAGCCTCATAGGGGGCCCAGAAGAAGCCACCCGGGGGCTACAGATAAGATCTTGGTGCCCCATGGTGTTGCCTGGGAGCAGAAGGGCAGGTGGTTCCCAGGCAAGGAACCACAGAGGAAGAAAGGGACCACTGGAAGGGCATGGAAACTGGGTGGGGCATTTACTAGTTGAATGACATGGGTGCCACAAGTCCTTGGGTCCCCCTTCTCCATTTCCTTTGTCCCCAGGTATATGTTCACTAGCCTGGTCTCCACCCTCATCTGATGCAGCACTACAGTGGAATCGGGATTCACTGAGCAAGATTCTTTCCTCTTGTTTCCAGCTATAGTCAAGAGATCTTGTAGGTAGAGACAGAAGGGCCCCTACTTGTCCTGCCCAGGCTTATGTGTCTTTCGGGAGACCCAGATTGAAGAGGGCCAGCGATTTGCTCAGGGCCCTGCAGAGAAGAGAACCCCAGGACTGGGGCTCCTGTCTGGTTGGTTTTTGTCAAGGCCTCATTGTTCTGGGCTGGAAGCAGTGAGGTGGAGTCCAGAGCACTGCAGAGCCCCCGTGCCTGCCCTGTGCATTTCCTAAGAGCACATCTGGGACCGTGGAGAGCTGCTTCTGCTCATGACCTTACAACACAAACCTCCCACCATCCATCTCTCTTCAGGTGCTCGCTGGGTGAGTGTGGCCTGCAGATGCTGGAATGAAAGCTTGTAATCACTTGCCCCATTTTGGAGAGAAGGCCTTCAGTGGCCTCTGAAGGCCACCCCCGAACCCACATCTGTTCCCTGCTATTGGATACCTCCTACACTTCTACATCCTGACTCTGGGCACCCTGTTCCCAGCCAGTGTGGTGGACCTCTGTAGGTTGTGACTGCCTTCTGCAGACATCTCTGTCTTCTCATGCTCTACGAATGGGTGCAGCCCAGGCCTGATCACGCTGATGGCATCAGAAAGGGACATCTGGCACAGAGAAGGCTGTGGAGCTGTTGGAGTCCCTCATGGTGGGAACCAGGAGAGAAGAGTGAGGAGACAGAGACAGTGTCTAGCTCCTGGACCCAGCCACACCTAAAGCCCAGGCTTTTCGTAGGAATGGGCTACTAGCTTTGTTTTCTGTTTAGGACCTGAACTTCTTTCACTTGCCTTTCCAACCAACACTCAGGGATGGCATTCATTTTGGGGCTATTTTCTCAAAGAAAGAAACTGTTGTGTTGCCACTGTTGTTTTTAATCTCTTCGGGAGAGTTTCAAAAGCAAGAGAGCCATCACAGTGGGGATGCTATGTGGGGGGCCCCTTACCCTCCATACCTGGCTTGTGCTGTTCTAAAGTTACTTGAGCCAGTGACAAGCTAGCATCTCTCCTGGACTTCCAAGATTGCCTTTGGGCTGCTGAAGTGCCCACTGTGCTGAACACCAAAGGTCTGCTGCAGGCAAAGGGTTTCTTCACACACTGCTTCCCCACCCACCTTCCTCCGCAGGGCTGGAGCCACTGGGCAAGCCTCATCCTACTGTGATCCAGGCCTGCACCCTCCCCATGGGGTGCAGCCTCCACAGGCATGGGGCTGCCTGGGCCTGGCTCAGAGCTGTCCCTGAGCATCCCTGGGACTTGTGAGAGCTCCCTAGAGAGAGCTCTAGCCTTGAGGCTTGGAAAGCTTCAGAGCAAAGAGAGCACGAAACCCAGCATGAGATTTACTGTAAGCAACTGGAGATCTTAAGAAAGAAAATAAAGGGCTTGAAATCAAGGAGAAAAAAAGAAAACCTTTGCAAGGCTCTGCACACAGCCTGGGGTAAACAAACCTCAAAGGCCCGTGACTTGACTGTTCTTTGGAGTGGTTGGGCTGTGCTCGGCTGAGTCTGGATCTGCCCACAGCCTCCGTGCGGCTCTGTTCTACCTTAGGAACGGCCTACAACAGGAGTCAGTGGCTGGTGCGAGGGCTGCCCCGGGCCTCAAGAGGCAGCTTCTGCCAGGAGGGAGAGACCCTGCGCCATCTCTGTCACACTCAAACTCACAGTCACATGCTCAATCACCGCATGCTTCACACAATCTCAAACAAATCGCCAACACCTGCATCACCTCCCACCCAGTTGGACCATGTCACAGATCCTTCCTGCACACACTCTCATGCCCCAACACCACCAGAGACGCACACCTACACACACTGCATTCAGAACCAGCTGGGTGGGTCTTCCCGGCCCACCACTGACCTCAGGATCCTGTTATCTCTTTGGGCTCCCAGGACATGTTTCCAACCACTGTCTGAAGTGGTAACAGACCACACAAGAGTGACATCAAAGGGTTCTCTGGCACAGCTGACTCCGAACCCCAGAGCAGGAGAGCCATGGGCGATCATCCACTCAGAGGTTGCTGAGCAGCATTGGCAGAGCTGTGGCTCCTCCAGAGGAGTTTCTGGCCACGTCTGGGGATCCAGAGGCAGAGTAGAGGCAGGCGAGAGACCCTCGCATCCCCACCACCTCTGCACTGGTCAAGGTCATTTTGCTGCCTCTGATTTACATACCAAGCTTTGAAATAGGTTTCTGGAAAAACAAATCAGATTTATTTTCACTGCAAAGAAGTCTAGAGAGTACTAGCCCAACTCTGTCCTGCTAGAGACAAAGAACCTAAGTCCTAGGCTGGGTCAATCACAGAGCTTGTCAGCAGCCAAGCTGAGAAGGCAACCCAGGTGTCCTGATGCTACATCAAAGCTAACCATGCATGCTTTTGTGTGACCTGTCACCTCTGGGCTGCCCTGGATAGGCTAAATGGTGTTGCTCTGAGGTGACACTTGCACCTGCATGTCCAAATGTCCTTAAAGAAAGGCCTGCTAATCCCAGAGGCAGCAGGCAGGCAGGTGGGTTTTTCCAGGCCCAGGCCCAGGACTGTCATCATTGCCCAGGGGACCACAGTACAACTTCAGCCAAGCACAGCCCAGTAGAGAGACAAGGGGCCCAGGGACACACCACTGGAGTGCAATGCGATGGCATGTGAGGGAAGGGGACTCTCCCAGGGGCTCTGTTTTGGAGGGTGAGTCAGTGCCTTCACTTCAAGTGAAGTGAAGAGTTAGCCGAGTGCTAACATGCCGTGAGAAGCCCATCAGTGTGGCTCCCAGGGTCTGGGCAGCCCCAGGACTGCCTGGGCTGCTCTTATCCTCACTGTCATTCCTGTCTTCATCCCCAGGAAGACCTAGGTTGCTCTGGTTTCTGCAGCCCCCTGGGAGAGTGCACAATGGTCACGAGGGACCATAGATCTGAAGAAGGCCCCAGAGGCAGCCTATGGTGCTCTGATTCTCCCACTTCCTTGAACTCGAGAGCAGACAGAGGATGTCTCCTCAAGTTCACCCCTGGCCTTTACCTCAGCCAAAACGACATAACTGCTCAGGGGACACTGCTGCCCACGAAGTGCCTGCTAAGGGTCAACATGACCACAGAGGGTCCACAGTGTTTCAGGACATCCTTGTGGCTATGCTTACTGAGGAGTTTGCATGGCTTCCACCGGGTTATCCAGACAAACCAGAAGGTAGGAAAAGGCAGCAGCCTACGGCAGCGGCCACTACTTGAGGTGTGTGCTCAAGGAGGAGCCTTTTCGAGCACACCTGGGAGGCAGAAATCCACCCCCTGTGCCTGGGGAAAGGAGCTCCAGCCCAGGGGCTGATACCACGTGCACCTTCATCCAAGTTTGGTGTGTAAGCAGCAACACAGAAGAGCTGGCTGGGCCAGCTTTGCTCAGTGATAACCTGGCTGTTAACCCCTCAGTCCCTAAGCCATGGTGGCCACAGGGGCACCCCTCACTGGGTTGTAGTGGGGACTCAAGGGGCTGCTTGGGCCAAATGTGAAGGCAAAAGATGGAACCACGCTACAGGAAGCTTCACAAATGCTGGTGGCCATGTTCTCACTGCCCACGGGATGTCCCTCCATACTGGCCTGTAAGGAAAGGGGTAGGGAGACAAGCGGGAAGGACCAAGCCCGAGTCATGCGCCAGCACCACAACAGGCCTCTGTGTGGCCCCTCCTGTCCCAGGAGGCCTTGAGACACCTGCCTGCAGGGCCCAAGGAAGGTCCTCAGGGGCCCCGGGGAACCACTGGATTCTTGTCTGTGCATGTGTATCTGTGTGTGTCTGCGTGTCTCTGAGTACAGATGTGTGCGTCTGCATGTAGCTGTGTGCTTGTGTGTGTGTGTGTGTGTGTGTGTGTCTGCATGTAGCTGTGTGTGTGTGTTGGCAGGCCTGTGCTGTGACTCTAGCCCCATTAGCAGGAAGCTGTGCAGCCTGCAGACCCATCGATGCTGGGACAGCCTTCCCCACACTGATGGCACAGAGGAGCCTCTGCCTGGGCAGGGACACATAGCAGCACGTGTGTGTCCCAGTGACCCCTGCACCAGGCATTCACTCAAGCCTGCAAGCCAGGGACCCCTCACACAGATGGAGAAGCTGAGGCTGGCACCCCTAGGCCTGCCTTTCTGAGAGCATAACTGCCCTCAGCAAGGCCAAAAGACCCTTACACACCCTCCAACCTGGGGATTAACAAACCAGGCCTGGGGAGAAGGCAGTGCGGCTTATGGTCACCATGCACGTGAGCCTGTGCTGGGAATGAATCATATCATTATGGCAGGATTAGAAGAAAAATGCCATTACAGAGTGCTGTGCATACACCAATTTAATAAGGTCAGTAGCAGCAAGCAGCAGGCAGGCCAGTCCAGGAGGCCACAGAGCCCCTGCCATACCCTCCCATCAGCAGAGGCCCAGAAACAGCCAGCAACAGGCCTGGCAGGGCCCAACCAGGGAAGAGGAGCAAATATCTCCTTCTTCCAGGGCCTCCCTGACCTGCCCCTGTGTACCTCAAGCTGCTCAGAAACTCCCCTCTTCCTAGCCTGCTGAGAGGAGCTCCCAAATCTTTCCCCCAGAGCCATTCCAAAGTAAGAGTCACTCCAGGGCTCCAGGAACCTGGGATCCGCCTCTGCTTGGAAGGGAACTGGGGAATGGATTGTACTTTACACACCATTCATGTGCTATTAATCTGTTGCACTCCCTAGTGACATAATGCCCCAGTGACAAATATAGACGAGAAACCTAGACACCTCCAAGTTCGGAATGAGCTGTTTGGAGGACCTCTGCTCCAAGGCAGCCTCAGCAGCCACACTGATCAGAGTGCATAGAAGTGTGGGGGGTTCTCTGACATCAAGAGTCAAGCAGGGGACACTTAGGACCAGCAGCCTTCTCCTCGCCCTGACACCCTCCCCCCAGAGGCTGGCTCCTTGCAGGTGTTGTGTGCCTTGCCCTCCAGCAAGGCCCCTGCCCAGAGCACTGGGGCCCCAGGACCCCTGAGGTCTTAGCCTCAGCACGTGTAGCAGGGGAATAAGTACATGTGCCTTCGCTGAGTGGGGGAGGTGCTTCCCGAGTTGTCCCCACATATGTTGGGAGACCCAGGAGAAGGAAACCCTGGACTGGGGTACCCATGGCTCATCACTGCTGTCACTCCCCACCAGTACACTGTCCCCTCCTCCTCTGCCACCACCTCATGCATCCTTTCAGCAACATCCCCTGAGCTTTCACTATGGTCAGCCACTGCAGAGGGTCTAGGAGGTGTCAGGAAAGGAGACAGACACCCCCAGCCCAGAAGTTGAAGAGGAAGATACTCACAGCTCCGAGGACCTGGAAAGGATGGCAGACAGGGTAAGAAGGATGCATCCGTAGGGGCCCACTTCGAACTGCAAGAGGAGAAAGGAGTGAGGGACACTTCCTTCCACTCAGCCGCAACCTCTGCTGGGGCCCACACCCAGGCGGTATCTCCAGTCCTCCAGCCTGGCCCTGGGCATCACCCAGTGGCCACAGGGAAGATCTTATGCAGATCACATAGCCAGACCCCCTAAAGGACACCAGCCTGAGTGACAGTGGGCATGGAACAGAGCATATACTACAACATGGAAGATGTCCATGACCTTGGTGTCCTCCAGATTGGCAAGACCTCAGTAGTCACAGAAGACTCCATTTTTGTGCCAGTGTCTCTCATGGGCATTGTCACATTAATCCCCAACACACTGGAGCAGGAGTGCAGTGATGACTGCCCTCTACCTGTCAGGGACAGAGGCTCAGGGACCGAGCAGCTTGCCTGAGGTCGAGAAGCTCCTAGGTATTGGAGCAGGTGTCTGGGGTCCCATCCAACACCAACCCCTTACCACATGCAGGGAGAGCAGCAGAGAGCAGGTTTGGAGCAGGAGCAGGATCAGGGTGCAGTGGGAGAAGTGGGCTGCGCTGCCCAAAGGGATGTCGTCTTTGTAAATTGCACTATTCTGGAATATTTAAAATGTGAAGTATTTGACTTTTTTAATCAGGGTTATTTTTGATTAACTTTGATGTTTAAAAGATGTCATTTGTGCTCATCTCTAAATTTTTGCACCCCTTTAAGTTTTGTACCCAAAGCCAGCACCTTCTCCCCCAGCCCCGACCCTGGCATGTGCCAAAGCTTGGCTGCCTGGGCTTCAATCCTGGCTGTGTTACTCTTAGTCTGGTTGCCATGGGGACATATCTTAGCTCCTCTGTCTCCCATCGTCTCGATGGTAATTAGGACAGGAACTATGGTACCTACCCTCAGCATGTTATTGTGAAGACGGAGTTAACATCACTTAGAATAGGGCCTGGGCAATCAGACAAGTCAATCTAAAGGCCCAACTCATCCCACTTTGGAGATGGTGGACCATGTTTGAAGAAACAGCCTATTGCAATAGTCAGCATTCCCTATGTATGATCAATTTCTTTTTGGACTGAATACCAGAAAGAAAAAAACCCAGTTTATTTCTCTTAGAATAGTCAGTGAAATTTATACAATTTATCATATTTCTATTTTTGCCTTAGCTTCCAGGAAGCTCAGGGCCAAATATCATGTTCCACCTTGGTAACTACTGCATCTCAAGCTGATACAGTTATCTTTTCTTTTCCTCAAAATACAGTCTTTATGTTCTCCAGTTATGCAATTACTAAGTTCATCAGTCTAGTGTTGTTTTTTTTTATGCTGAGTGAAATTTCTGTGCCAAGAGGACAGTCCCTGCTAGAGCTATATTTGTGCACAAGGCACACGTGGATCTGTCCTCTCCGGAAAGCAACTCAAGGAAGAAAGCACAAGCAACTGGAAAGTGTGGGGAAGGACTCGGCTGTGATGGACATGCGGGATCCTCTGAAAACTCACAGGAAGGGAAGGAGAGGCCAAGGGGAGTTTTCTGGAGGAGCAATGTCTGCACAAAACCCAGGGGCAGCAGGGATGGGGGAGAAGAGACCACTCCTTCAGGCACAGGAAGCAGGTACAAAGGCCTGGAGGTGAGAGCCCGCAAGTTTACTAGGCCCGACCGAGAAGACTCCTGGGGACACCACTTTTTACTCTACAACCAGCCTCAAGTCTTACTGTGGAGGATAAGTGAAAGGCATGAATGTACAGCAACCCTAAGTCAACCTCATCTTAGTCCTGTGATCTCAAGGCAGCCTTCTATCTCACTTCTGTTGCCCTCAATTTCCCCACTTGCAAAACAAAGAAAATAAAGATAACCCTCTGCATATGTACTTGGGTTATGGCACACATTCTCTGTGGCAATGTCTGTGGAGTGTTCTGACAATCGCAGAGAGAAGTTTAGGTCCCCACACAGTGGGGACACATGTTCACAGACCATGTCCCAGGTCAACTACAGATGTCGATGCTGCCTTAGGGAAATCACAGGGCTCTCAGTCTCTGTTCCCTTTCTGGAATGCTGACCAGTGTCTGCCACAGATTTCCGCCTTGTCTCTTCCGCCTAGCACCATCTAGGTCCAACTCCTCTTGGCCCTTCGTACAATGTCTACTGACTTCTGGACACAGTGGAGTCAGGGACACAGGAGGCCCCCCCCACCCAGGAGCCCTAACTCACTCTGCCCACATGGAGAACTGATAGCCCTGATTGGCGGGCACTCCCCCCGGAGCCCTCTGCAGAGGGAGGAGAAACGAGCCCTGCTAGGGGTGACTTGCCCTTGCTGGACACAGCTGAATCAACCTTTTGCTTTTAAAAGCATTGATTAAAATTATCTCATCAAGTTCAAACTGTCAAGACATGAGAGGCTACAGGGCATCATGCCTGCTTAAAAGGCAAACCCGGCGGGGAATTGGGCCGTAAACTACTGGTAGGGGCAGGAACAATGTCAAAGACCACTTGGGAAGAAGGGACCATTCTTCCAGCATGTCTTGTAGCCCTGGAGAGACGGGTGCCCACCAAGGGGTTCCACGGGAGGCAGGGGCGGTGCATCCCTAGCTGGCCTGGGCTGCCAGATACCTCACTCTGAAGGGGAGTGGTCATGAAAACCCAGCAAGGGGGCTATTTATGTTGGGCCAAGATGCGCCATGTCCATTTCCAGGCCTGGCACAAAGAGCCCCTTAGGCCCAGTCCATGAAAAATGGATTTGGTGAGCCCAGTGCTGAGGCAGCACCACCACTTCCAGCAAAAACATAAACTGGGATGGGGCAGGGGGGTGGGACCTGCGTGCCAAAGTTGGGGTTTGGTATTGAGGGGTGGCAGCCAAGAGCTGCAGCCAGTGACAGAAAACAGGGCTTGGAGCCCAGAGGCATTACTGAAGGAAAGCGGCCCCTGGCCAGCTGAGGGGCCCACCCTCTGGATCCCTTTCATGGCTCCTGTCATGTTCAGGCTTCATGGGAACCCTGGGCTACAGGCAAAGGGGTGAGGCCCCCTCAAGGGCCAGGATGCAAGGCCCTCAGTGCGAGGGGCCAGCCCAGGACCATCAGGGCAGTGAGCAGGCCTCAGAACCTTGGGTCACCCCAAGGCCCCCTTCTGTCCTCCAGAGCTCCACCGGTCTCATCCCTCTCTTGGCAGTGTGACGCCTTCTCCAACCTGCTCAGGCCTCGCAGCACACTGAGGCCGAAGGCTCTCCCATCTCTCAGGTGCACCCTGGATTTCACAGGGGGTCCTGCTCACTGGTGCAGACCATCTGCACCTCATTTGGAAAGGCTTCTTCCCCACAGGCCTCATGTTCCTCTCTGAGAACCAAGACTGGAGCTGGAAGTTATCTGATAATTGCTCCATCTTCCAGATGAGGAAACTGAGGCCCAGGGACTTTCCCAAGGCTGCATGTGACCAAGCAATGAGCCAGAGGAGGCTTCTGGGCATCTGGTCAGGCCCTCCCACTGCTCTAGGCAGGGTGGGGACACACAGCATTGGCAGATGGCCCTTTGGGCTATTCTAGGGAAGATTTCAAGAAAGTCAGGCTCAGGGGGCAAGTGGCATCCGGCCCAGGGCTCCCAACTCCTGGGCCAGGACTCCCACACACATGCCAGACAGAGCAGCCCACATGGAAAGGGAGTCATTCGAATCTAGGTCACTATGCAGGTCCTGGGCTTTCCTGAGCCAAGTCATCACTCAAGATTACAGCCCTGGGACGAAAAGGCCTCAGGTACACTGGTGCCTCTGCTAACACTGCATCTGTCTCTGCTTGATTCTTTCCCAAGGGACCTTCGGTGCAGTCAGGGTCAGGATGTCCAGACCTTGCAGGCCTTGGAGGGTGAAAGCTGGGGGAGGGTCTCTGACAGTGGGAGCTTTAGGCCTGGCCCCACTTGCACTGAATTTGCCCCTGCTGACTACCCAAACCTCCAGGGCCTTCCCTGGGGGATAAGGGAGCAGACTGCACATGCAGAAGGCTACAGGGAGCACAGGGGAGGTTCAGAGAGCATGTCACCAGGAGAAAAGGACTCAGCCTTTCTTTTGGCCTTCCAACCTGACTCACAGATGTCAAGCCCTTGTGGCTGGGACCTTCAGTCATGTGTCTCACACTGCTTCTCCTTGTCTTGTTTCCCTCTTGATTTTACAACAACCCACCTCAAGGTTGCCTTAAATCACCATGACTGTGGTGACTGCACCACCAGCCATAGTCACAAACAATGAACAGGAACACTGCTTGAAGCCTGTTGTTCTGGCACGCTGCACAATGCCCTGCTCCAGACACTGTTGTTATACATGTCTGACAAGTGGGGAAAGAGAGGGACAGAAGGGCTCAGTATGTTGCCTGAGGTCTTAGCCGTTCAGGGCCATAAACTGGATCCAAAGCCAGGCCTGATAGCCCTGAAGCAGGTCCTTGGTCCTAGAATGTGCCAGCCCCTCCTCCACACAGCCAGCATGTGGAGCCCTACTCACAGTTTCCAGAGCCTCTGGTTGACCCACACTCACTTTGGTCCATTCCGCCCACCACACTGCCAGCAGGGGGTGCACAGTTGTCCTCTAGCAGGGTCCTCTAGCAGCCCCAGGATGCTAGCCAGCAGAGTCTCCATCATCACTACCCAGCCCCCAACTCCACCCAGGAAGCCACTTCCTCTCCATCCTTCGGTTAGTCCTGGGACGCCCTCCATGGACAGAGTTCAGACCTCCGGAAGCAGCTGTTTGACTCTTGTGGCCACTGTCTAATGGCTGCCTCCGTTCCCTTTGACCCAGCCCAGACCAGCTCTGCTTTCTGCACACCCAGCTGCAGCTGCTTCCTGAGCCTTGTGTCCATGACCAGTCTGCACAGATGCAATGGAGAGACTGGGTCCCCTGCCCTAAACTCATGCCTCCCTGCTGCCCAGAGGCTGGCACAGGCTTCCTCCCAGCCTCCTCATCACACCCAGGGTAGGGATGACAGGGAGGACAACTCTAGCCCACCATTGTCTCTTGCATGATGAAATGAGAAAGCTTAACAATGCATAGGGCAGAAAAATAAATCATTGTTCATACCTGATGCACAGTGTGTTGGAGAAAAGTCACCAGCTCCTCATAGCACGTCACACTGTGGAGCATGAGCTGAGAAAAGACACACGCTGAGTGAGCTGCCATGCCCGGGATCCGGGACTGCATCCCACGTGGTGAGCCCCTGCAGCCTGAACCCCACTGACAATGTCCCTGGGCAGAGCACAGATTGTGTGGAGCAGAGGCACTAAGTACCACCTCACACCTGAAACAGCTTAGCTCAGCCTGCCCTGCAGCAGCCCTAGGCCCACCTGAGAGCCCCCAGGAGTCCCACATCATGTGACTAAGGCGTAGAATCCTGCATCCTGCATGGCCATACCAGAGGGCTGTACCCCATGGAGAGTCACCATGTCTGAGAAGGGGCTGGAGGCAGCTGGCACCATGTCCGAATCACACGAGCTAGGCTGGGTCAAAGCGCCACTGAGCTAATGAGAACAGTCCTGAGCTAATGAGAAGCGGCAGATCAGGTTCCCTGTGCTTTCTCAGGCAGGTCAAGAAAAAAATACTTTTGAATAAAAAAAAAAAATCAACCAAGCAATGCCATTAATTAATGGCCCGAGGTCACACACTCCCCAACCTACGACAAATAAATCAAAATGGTTAAAACAATTCTCAGTGAAGAGGTGGAAAGTTTTGAAAACTCCACTGCATCTACATTTTCAAAAATATAGAAATGTCCATTTCTCCTTTTGTATTACCAGGTCTGACTATGGCTGGAGCCCAGGCTATCAAAGTCCTTCCCCACTCTCTAAACTCCTCTCCTCCCTTCTTGCCCACCCACCCTCCCTTAAGAATCCTAGAGAAGATGCTAAAGGCTGGGACTAAGCCAAGGGCATCTCATAGACTGCTGGAGAAGCTCAGCCCTGTCATCCTCAAGGAGACGAAGAGCTGCTGGGCCTTTGGAGCACAAAGCAGCCCTGGCAGAAGTCCAGCTCCAAAGCCACCCACCTCTGCCCCCTCTGCAACCCCAGGGAGAGGACTGCAGGCCTGGGCTGCAGGGAGGGTGGCCCATCCCGGCTGGGGGTGGATTTACTTATATGAAAGGAGACAGTGCCCAAACAAAGCCAAAGCTTGCATGATAATTTTCCAGAAAGCCGTACTGTTTCTAAGACTCCATCTGCTTTGTATTTCCCTGTTGGACTGAACTGCTGTGTTCCAGAAGCCCTAAAAAGGAAAAGAAGGTGCATGAATCCTCTGCCAGGAGAAAAGCCTTGCCCTCCAGCCAGGGTAAAACCACATGTGTCATGAAAGGACAAATAAAAAGGTGGCTCCAGAGGAAAGCATGGAGCCAAGGGTTTCTTGTTTCCCCTGCTTTGAAGTCATCTGAAGCCTGGGTCTAGAAAACTCACTAGCAGGAAAAAAAGAATGGAAAACACAACGAAGAGGGTGAGCTTGGAACAAGCAAACCCAAGACCTGGCAGTAGGAAGACGTCTGACTTTTACCCACACTGGCAAATGTACGTCCAGACAAGGGAGCACTGGCTCAGCATCATTTTCACAGATGGAGGGGTCGGGGCCCCAGTTCTCTGAATCCTCCCCACTGTGACTCCTCCCATGGCTTTTCTGGGTGTGCAGCCCATTGTGGCACAGACTAGGAGTAGGGCCTGGGTTTGGGACCTGCTGAGCCACTAGCTGCTGAGTGGCCTTGGACCAGCCTCCTTCCCTCTCTGAGCTTTTATTTCTTAATCTTCAAAACAAAGAGAAACTCAATTCCTGCCCCATCTGCTCTTAGGCTGTGTCCACCCTAAGGGCTAGGGTTAATAAGTATGTGACCGATGCCATCCTAAACACATTTATTATTTATCATCTATTTATATTAATGAATGATTCAAGCTAAGTAACAGTATTACATTTATTACATATCATTTATTTATATTGACTCATTTAGTCCTCACAATCACCTCATTAAATAATCATTATCATCCTCACTTTCTAGACAGGTGAATAGATCAGGCAGTTGGCCAACACCACAAGCACTAAGCAATGGCTTCCAGAACTGGCCTCACTTAGTGACTCCAGGGGACCCAGTCTCAAATTGTTTTTTAAAAGTGGAGGGGTAGGGATGCAGCTTAATGCAAAGGCTCTGGATTCAATCCCCAGGACTGAAAAAAACATGCAGGCCTCAGAGAGCCGCTCCTCTTGGGCAATCTGCTGCAGTGACCCATGGGTCCCCCAGAATGTTAGCCATAAAGTTACCTCCTCCACTAAGGCTCAGCCACATGGCTGGGAAAAAGGGATGCTCCTCAGAGCACCATGAGCATGGAGCACCATGGGGCAGGAAGGAGGTGAGGGTCAGGGAGACAGAATGCAGGGCTGGCTGCACCCCAGTTGCTTCCCCCTCTGCATGGAATGGGGATCCAGGAGACAGGGCAGTTGTGAGCATGCTGTGAGGGTGGGGTGGGGTGGTGGAGCAGTACAACACGTTAAAGGGTACACCTGAGCATCAAAGCGTTCTCAGAGGGTTCCCTGGGGTTACTCTGGGGGCAGGACAGGACAGACAGGAACACATCTTCCAAGAGGAGAGCTGGAACCCAGGTCCCAGCACCGCCTCTCTCCTAGCCTGGGCTGCCTGGCACACGCAGCCCTTGTAGCTAAAGTCAGAAGAGCCCACAGCCAGTGCACCAGCAGCTGTGCCAGCAGAGGCTAAGCAGTGGTGACAGGGCCCTTGGAACCACTTACAGGGTGACCACAGCTCGCTTTCGGCTCCCAGCCCGCCAGAGGATATCTGCAATGGCCAGGGCCAGGCAGCGGGTGCGAAGGGCATCTGAAGGCTGCAGCTGCCTGCGGACAAGAAAGGAAACACATTTACACTTGTGGGGACCCTCAGCAGGGAAGACACAGTCCCTTGGAGTGTGTTCAGGTAGCCCACCTTCTCCCTTGGCCCTCAGGAGGTCACCTGCAGCCAGGGACTCCATGGCCGAGCCTGAAGAAGAAAGCACTCTCCTGAGGAGGCCAAGGGAGGAGACTCAGGGAAGCATGGAGGAGGCCACCCACCAGAGGAAGGGGACGCTGGAGGCTTGGCAGGCTGGAAGCGTGCTGACAAGGGTGATAGACTCCTGAGAGTCCCCAAGGTGGAGCCTGGTATGCCCTGAAACTGCCATCATTCCAGGCACAGCCTCAACCAGTCCTGACATCCAGGCCCTGGAGGCAACAGCTTAGGCAGGTGTACCTTGCTGCCACCACTACAGGGTGTGAGGGGACAGCAGCTTGGCTGGCTGGGTACTCAGATGCAGATACGGAGCGTGGGCAGAGGAAAAAGGACTCAAGGATGACCCCCGGGCCTTTTGGGGGCACGTGGTGGTGTCACCAATTGAGTCAAGGAGTGTGTGGCTGCAGGAGGCAGCTGGGGTGGGGATGAAGAGCTGCACCTCAGACTCAGAGCTTGAGGTGCACATAGGGAGGCCACAGGACCCATGGGAATCACAGGAGAGGGCTGGGGCTGGGCAAAGATTGCCCAGAGAGAGGATGGGAAAGCGCAGAGCAGCAGCTAGCCCAGGGGGAGCCTGCAGACCTCCGAGGTATCAGGGTCGAAAAGAGAGCAGGATGAGGACAGCAGGCAGAGACACAGTCAAGGAAGAAAAGAATTTTAAGAAGCGCAGGCAGGCAGCACTATCAAAAGTGGCAGAGAGCTGTCTTGCAATAAAAATGGTGAGTAAGAGGTTCTGGGTATATGGAGAGAATGACAGGGAGGAAGGGAAACTGCCAAATATAGATGTTTCTTTCCGTGTGACATTTCCAGGGCTCCTTAGAGCTGCACTTCTTGCCTTCCCCTGCATTCTGTGAATTTTTTTTCTAATTTTCAAAGCTAGACTGAGTGAGTCTTTTCTCTTTACAGACAAAAGGGCTTGATGAAGATCCTGCTGGGGGTCCAAGGAACGCAGAGGATTCCAGTTCGCCTGGATCCATTCTGAGACGTGTAAGGGAGAAAGAAAGCTCTCTGGGGGTACAGTGGTGCACGTCTGTCATCACAGCACTTGGGAGGCTGAGGTAGGAGGATCTTGTGTTGAGGGTTAGCTTTGGCTACACAGCAAGACTTTGTCTCAAAAAACCCAAAAAGGCAAAAAACAAAACAAACAAATGAAGAACACACACACACACACACACACACACACACGCATGCACGCACACACAAACGCAAACATGCACGCACACCCAAATACTGGAACTTATCCTTCCTTCCATGGCAGGAGAAAGGAAGAGGGAGACCAGGATACAGCCACCATGGTGAGGAGCAAGTGCTCACAGCCCAGGGATGAACATACAGCCAGGGATCTACACCCAGGCTGTTGTGGTCCCACTACTTTAAAATAAAAGGTCCCTCAGTTTCCCCATCCAGAAACTGGCATTGGAAGCTTGTCACGAGATGATGTTTGTTAGGCCCGTGGCCTGGGCCTGGCATGCAGTCAATGTCCAATCAGTGGCTCCTATCACTACTGTCTTTGTGGAAACCTCCAGTCCTCAGAAAGGCGCTCCCAACATCTGGTGTGAAACTGGTACCTTCCGACTCAATGAGACAAGAAGCAAGCACTCAAAGTTCTTAAGAAAACAAACCAGCACACTGCCTGACCCTCTCCAGGCTCAGGAAGCCATCCTGCTCTTCAGAGGAAATGGTTACCATCCTATTGCCCAACCAAACAACGCAAGCTTTTGGGAGCCTTGACCTGGGATACCACTAACTAGGAAAACATCGCTCAAGGTTTCAGGAGAGGCCATGCCAAGGACTATGGGGGCCTGGAATGCAGAGCTTGTTAGATGAAGGAGAAAGGACAGGGTGTTTATCTCGGGATTCAGAATCCACAAGTAAGTCTCTGTCACCCCCACAGCCCCTGTTCCATGCCCTGCCCCCCTCCAAGAGATGGCCATGTCCCATGCACTGGACAACCTGCTTCCTACACCCATGCTCCTCCGCCCCCATCCTCACCTGAGCTGTTACAGCCAGGCCTCCCCACCTGCCTTTCTACTTCTGACCACCTCCAGGCTCCAAAACAGAACCTGTGTGTGCAGGGTAGAAGGGTGTCTCCCCACAGCGCTCCCCGATTGAAACCTCTACCACCAGGAGGATGCCTAGATTGTGTACCCTGTTTAGGGCGCCTGTGTTGGAAAATCTGCATACATGGGGAGAGAGTACCCTACCAAACACCATGCTCTACCACCTACAGAAGCAGGAACGCCTTGGTTGGAAACCTCTCAGTGTATGACCAATAAGCTTTAAAAAGCCTATTTGTGATGAGTACTGATCACGTGTGAGGCACTGGTGATAAGCACTTTATATGTATCATTTTATCACATTGTGAAAACAATGCCATGAGGAAGACACTATTATACTGTTTAAGTGGGGAAACCGAGGCATGGATACAATTTATCCAAGGTCACACTGAGAAAGTAAAAACTGGGAAAAAAACATTGAGGAAGGAAGGAGAGCATGGGGAAGTAGAACCAACTCTCTAGGGCACTCAGTTTTAGGAACCAAAGTCCCTTTGCCCCTGAGTCCATCTTTCCAGCACTGTGTGACAAGATCAAGTGGACTGAGTTGCAGACTCTGCATCTCTCCAGCCGTTTCTGTGTAGCAACTCCCCAGTCTTCCCACCCCTCCCTGGACCTCCATCTTCCAGAGATGTGTTTTCAGAGGATACAGAGCGGCTGAGAAAGTGCAATGGTCAGGCAGTTGAGAAGCCTGGCCCCTCTCCCGACTCACAGGCTTGGGGGAGCCCTGTGTCCTCCCTGGTCTTTGCTTCCCTCCTGTGAATACAGGTGCTGAGTCAGATGCCCCTTGCCCTCATTCCAGACTGGCCATTCTGTCCTTTCACCTGCCTCAGAGGTGACAGGGCGGTGTGCACAAATGTGACTGCATGCTTGTCCCACAGAGACAACAGAGGAAGGAGGAAAGAATCACCCAGGCTCTGCCTTCACCAAATGCTTCAGCAGCAGCCTTCACCAGTGGCCCCTCAGTGACTGTGAAGGTTCCATATTGCCTAGGGTCAGACAAGACTCGGGCACCTGGCCAGGCTCTTAGAACAGGAGAAGTTTCTCTAAGAGTCCAATTCCTCCAAGGAAAAGTGTCCAGGGAGGGGGAGGGCGGGGAATATTACATCCTGCATTTGCCCAAGTGATTCAGAGCAAACAGGTGCTTCTGCTCTCAGCACTGTATCGCAATACAGCCTCTCCACTGAGTTTTGAGTACCCCAATTTCAGAAGGGAAGGGGGGGGTAACAGGATACCACCTCTGATCTTCCCTGTGCCCATCCAGCCAGCCCCTGAGGGCCCTTCCTGACCTAGGGCTCTGTTCGCCTACAGGGAGAATAAGAGCTCCTCTGCTCTGTCCAATAGCCAAGGGCATAAGCCCTCCTCAAGTGGAAAAACACTGTGGCCTGACTCCTGGCCCTGCCAGGCCAATGGAAGAGAGGCAGGCTGCCTGCCTGATGGAATGAGTACTAATGAAGCCAGACAGTCTTGCAGAAAAAACACTGCCCCTGCCAAGCAGCCTTCATTTCAGCACAACTTCCCTGCACTGCATCCTGCACTCTGCTTTCACAGAACACATCCCCTGGCCCAGGCCCCTAGATTCCATGTGCAGGAAAGAAAAGGCCAGCCTGGGGCTGTGAGCTGCAGATGTGTGGCGTGACAGGCTGGCTGGCAGCAGGGCATTGAGGTGTTCCTGCAGACAACAGGGGACTGCGCCTCCTGTTTTAAAAAGCCAGATCATTTCTGAAACCTTGGAATTTCAGAGCCAAAAGGAGTGCTGCAGTCTCATAGCAACCCAGTGCCCATGGTCTGCGCAGAAGCACTCACAACCCAACCCATCGACGTAAATGATGTTCAGGTCAGTCCACAGACACTGAGGAGCTGGGTGGAAGTGGTCCGTGCACACCCACTCCAGCTGTATGTGCCCTTTGCTCATATCTCTGTACTCTTTTGTGCCAAACTTTTCTAAATTAGGGCAAAGAAGTGGCTCTGAAGGGGAGCTGTTTCTAAACAGAGCTGCCCTCAGTCTAGAGGGTGAGAGTTCAGAGGGTGCCCAGTGAATGGCTCTTTCAAACACACAACCATCTAAGGCCCAGCAGCATGGTGTGACAAACAGGGTGTCAGGTGCCAGTCTCAGCTCTGCCATGGTGCCAGCCCCTTTCTCACTAGCCCTTTCCCCTCCCTCCACTTCCAGTCTGTTGTGAGGTGAGCAGCCTTCCTGTCACACCTTTCCTCCGTGGCAATGGAACCAACCAACCATGGACTGAAATCTCTGAAAACATGAGCCAAAATAAACCTTTCTTCCTGTAAATCAATATTCTCAGGTATTTGGTCACAGTGACAAAAAGCTGACTACACAGGGATGTAAAAGCCCCTTATATCCGTTAGTAGGGTGGCCTGGTAGGTAATAAGGAGCCAGGCCAGCCTTGTGCTCCTGGCAGGATCAGCCCTTAATGGAAACAATGTAAACACTACATCCTGATTGTTGGGAAACCATCCACAACTTTCCACAAAAGTCCAAAGCTGAAGTTCAAAAGCAATTCTTCAGCTGTGGGCTAAAATGAGTTACGAGACATCTCTCATAAGGGCCAAGCTTGCTCAGAGGAGCTGGTGGTCCTGAAAGGCCTGAGGCCCTTCTGGTAGCCTGGCCGTACCTCACCTCCAGGCCCCAGGTCACACCTGCCCCTCCAAATGCAGCCTTGGCCACCCCTAGCACCACTCCACTCTCCCCCCTGCCCTCAGGCCTCTGCACATTTTGTTCTCTTTACTAGAATACTATTCTATCTCCCCTCCTTGTTTGTCTGGATAGCTCATTCATTTGTCCATACATTCATTCAACAAAAATTCTGAGGGCCTCTCCAGTGGACCAAGGATCCAGCTGGCTGCCAGCAACATGGCTGTGGAACAGGCATCCTGGAAAGGACCTTTTCTCATGGAGCTTGTGTTCTGTAGGGAGAGGGGCAGACATGGACATGAGTCCACTGAAGAACAAGTGCAGCATGGCGGGGAGAGGCAGGGCCAGGTGTATCTTCCCTGGGAAATGAGGGAAGGGCTCCATGAAGATGTGTGCTAAGAGGAGCTATCATTAGGCAGACTCTGAGGGTATTATCTGGGAAGAGGAAAAAGAATATGGGAGGAACAAGTGTGTGCAAAGATGTGCATGAAGGGGAATCAGGGCTCTGTTCCTTCTTTGGATAGCAGTGAGGTTAAAATGCCCTCTCCAGGAAGCCTGCCCTCGATGGCCTTCATGGCTGGGTGTGGGTGAACCCTTGGCAGTCTGCATGTCACCCCCTGTCCTGTTCAGTCATAACTGCCACATCTGTCTTGTTCAGCCCCATAGGCATGCCAAGCACCCAGGAACGCACACCCTGCATGCTTCTTGTGCATGCATGTTACGAAGGGAGGGAGGGAGGGAGACGTTTATGTGGTCAGAGTCTGTGCACCCTCTGAGGGCAGCCAGGGGCTCTTCACCTAGCACGCGCCACTCCGTCAAGAGTGCTCCTGGGCACCAAGCGTGCTGGCCTCACCAGGAGTCAAGGGCGGGGTCTCTGCCCGCAACATTAAAGTCAAACCTCTATCACTACCCCGGGCCAGCCTTCCAGAGGATGCGGAGGTGTGACCCTGAATAGAAGAAAGTGACCCTGGACAGACCCAGGGCAGGAAGCAAAGCAACAAGAGAGGACAAGGTGAGATTGAGGTACGGAAATGTCACCCTGCTGGTCTTATGGGGAGCATCTTTTGGTCTATCCATAACCTGATTATTATCTTATAAAACGATTTTAAAAATCATGCCAAAAAGGAAAAACTACCTTTGCTCAGATCCTGTCTAAAGCAAAATCATGTACACTAGGAAGTGTCCTATTGAAAACCAAGCTTGGCTGGTACCACCCCCATCCCTGTCCTATTTCCAGAGAATAGCATCTCCATACTGAGCTGGCCTTGCTGTCTTAACGACATCTGGGCATATTTTAAAGGTTTCAAAATACTAATTTTAAACAACAAGTAAGTGCCTTTTAATAAAGTTCAGGAACTGGCAAAACTCAGCTATGGATTTAGAACCTGTTTAGCTATAACTTTAGGAAAGGGGACAAGCAAGGGACTCTCCTAAGTTCTGGGAATATTTTCTCTCTTGTCCTGGGTGATGTGTTCATGGATATGCAATTTTTGTAATATTTCAACTAAAAAGAAAAAAACGAGTGCCAGAGGTTCTATAGCTCTAAGGATGACTGGGTACATGGGCATGCAAGGAGGAAAAAGAAAGAAGCCTGCCTCCTTGGGAAGGCCTTGCTGGCCTGCAGCACCTCCCCACATTTTATCTTGGCACCAACCACACTGGGGTTACATCTTTCTCTGGGTCGCCGGACCTCTCAGAGCGTCTCTGGGAAGGAGAGAATGTATCTGATTTTTCCTGCTTCCCTGCTCTCTTCACAGAGACGTTGTAGGAGCATGCGCTGCCCACAGACACTTAAGGTGTGAAGTGGAAAATACGTGGCTGCCTGGAGAGGAAGCAATGTGCTGGAATGCAGGGTTCAGGCTTGTTGGCAGAGGGGCACTAATGTGGAAAGGAGGGGAGACCTATCCTGGGCCAGAGGCTCAGCAGGCCAACATGGGTGTGGAAGGCATCACAGCTGCTATGCAGCCTTCTGACAGGGCAGTGGGCTCAGTTTCGATGCTTCCGGCAGCCGTTAACTAAGACTACAGTGCCCACCAGCCCTCCCTGTTCCCAGAAAGGAAGGTAGGTGTTTCCACTGTGCACAGGTCAGCACTGGCCCTGATGGCTGGCGCTGTGACCTCTCCCATCTTGACCTCCAGGAGATGGGAAACATCAGGGAACACACACACTTCCCTGCTTGTTTGTTCTGGACACTCCGCAGCTGCCTCTGGAAAGGCGCGTACTAGCAGAGCTAGCATGGACTTACACAGCACAGTTGGCTCCACTCTCGCCTCCAAACAGGAGCTTCTGCAGCACACAGCCTTGGATGGCCGCCAGCACCCCACAGGGGCCACCCTGCAGAGAGCAACTCGTGTCAGCACCAGCGCCAAGGGTGGGACAGAGCCTTAGTCCCAGGTTACAGGGCACAAGCCCTGCTGCGCTACTTCTTCACCAATGGGGTCTTGGCATAGTGACTATCTACAGTACATTGGCCCTGAGTCATGAAGAAGGAAGGGGTGACAAGGCCCCAGTGCCCATCCCTAAAGGAAGGGGTGAGTCTGCAAGGCCTCATGGGAGGAAAGTGACTACTCACAACCAGTCACATGTAAAGCCAGCAACAATAGCACAGATCCCACCATAGGGAAATGTTTCAGTGTGTACAGGCTGAGTATCAATCATGTACCCAGCCCCGACACCCATCCTACCGGCCTTCTCCAGGAAGCCTTCTCTGACTCTCAGCTGGCAGTGAACCCGTTCAGCAGCATCTGCTGTGGGAGCTCTCTCCTAACCGCCCTGGGGGCCACCTCAGCACCGCACTAGGTATGTCTTTGTCCGCTCTCACACTGTAACACAAGAGATCCTGGAAGAGCCCATCCCTGCACATAACAGGCTTGGCAGAGGGCCTGGTCCCTAGGACACATCAGCAAACATCAGTGGAGCTGAACAGCACCAACTCCAGTCTAGCAGGCCAGAGGTGCCCCTGAAGTAGGGTGCAGGGAGAGGGGCTGAGCGTGGCCATGTGAAGCAGTGGCTGAAGCCAGTGTCTTGGTGCTATTCCTTGGGCAGCATGAGGTAGGAGGAGGCCGGGGAGCCCAAGGAATGGAAAGTGCTTGAGCTGCCCTGTGCCATGGGGTGATCCTTGGACCCAGGGGTAGAGTATCTTTGGGCCTTCCCGCATGTGTCTTGGGAACTATGCCCAAGCCATGTGCAAAGCCTGCCACCTCTGCTTGTCTTTCTTGCTTCTCTTCCACCCTCTTCACTGTACACTGACACCTCAGCCTTCCCCTGTAGCCTCTAGACTTCTCCCAGCCTCCCCAGTGCCTGCCTAGCATGCTCCTTCTCCTGCTTTACCTACACAATCTGGGCCCTTCTCAAGGCTCAGCCTGAGGGCCCCTCCAGCGCCCTAAGCACACTAGGAGCTGCCTTCTGTTCCCCCTAGCCAGGCATCCTACACATGCAGCACCTACAGCAAGTGGGTGTTCCAACAGAATGTCCCCAAAGCAGAGGGTCTCCATCCCCAGCCACACAAAGAAAGTCTGCCCCTTGACTCAGCAAACATGAGGCTGGCCAGCCCTGGAGAGCCACAGTGAGCGGGCACCCCACCTCCAAGCACACAGGCAACCTGCCTTGCTCTGCACGATGCCGTATCTCAATGAGGGTATGTCACTAAAGGAAAAGCTCTGAAGCCTCCATTCCTCATTGAAGCAGCAAAAGGTAGAACCAAACAGAAGGGTCTTGATTTCCTGTGGAAAGAAGAGCATGTTATTGGTTGTTTTCAAAGCAAACAACAGTACCACGCTCGGCATGCACATCCCTTCAGGGTTTGGTCTTGAGTTGTAGCAGGGCAGTGTGTTTTCTGGCAGGGTCATCTCTTTACTTTTTATCTGAAAGCCCATGATTATTATATCTGAAGAAGAGAAATCTTGAAGATTTGAAGGCCTTACCTCTGGAACGTCTGAAAACCAAACCAGTCTGGGCTAACAAGAGCCAAAATTTTGTAGGTTCCTTATGCAGACCTTGAAACGTGAGACTTTAGTTTTCCAAAGGATCTTAGCAGTCCTCTGATCCTCCATAGGAGAGACTAGAAGCTCTCAAACCTGACCTCACATTAGAATCACCTAGGGAGCTCTTAAAAATAATTCTGATACTCAGGTCACCAGCCAGGCCAATTAAATTCCAATTCCTTAGAGTGAGATTCCCGTATCATTAGTTTCATGTTTTGGGTTTTTTGCAATGTTAAGAGGAGCTAATCCAGGACTTTGCACATGCTAGGCAAGTGCTAGCATCAAGCTATTATATGTCCAGCCCCAGTAACAGGAGTTTAAAAATTGAGTTATTTCACTTTGCAGCCAGGTTTGAGGCCCAGAGTTCTGGTACAAGGCTGACAAGTAAGGACCCATGAATGAAATCCAGCCCTTACTTATTTTTTAAATAAAGTTTTATCAGCACAGGGCAATGTCCATTTATTTATATATTGTCTATGGCTGCTTCTACATTACAACAACAAAGAGTATTTGCAACAGAGACCCAGGGCAAGCAAAACTGAAAATATGCTGCTTAGCCCCTAACAGAAAAAGAATTCCCTCTGTGACACAACCTGTGAGTGACTCTCCATGAACTCTGCTGAGATACCCTGCCTCCTCAGAGCAGCCCCTCCATTTTCTCAGAGCTGTCTTCTCTAGACCTCCGGATGATATTGCCCTCACTATTCATCTCCCATCAGCCCACGCACCACCATTCAGGGCCCCAGGATCAGTGAAGCCCTCCCCACCAGCAAGCCCCCGGGCAGGGAGGCAGGACCTCTCCCCGTGCTCCACTTCATGAGCCAGCCCTCTCTGCACCATGATTTTACATCCACGGGGACTCTGAAGCCTCAAGTGAGCCCCAGGACCAACAGGTTCTTCTGTAGCCCCCTCCCTTGGTTCCCTCTCACGTCAGGCCTTTCCTACTGCTTCCCATTACTCTCCACCAGAATCAGTTCTCTTTTTGTTTTCCTTAAGTATAAGGAAATCTCTCTATGTCAGAAGTGTTTGTGTCATCAAAGTGTGGGCCAGTGGCACATTGGAGGTGTGAATTCATCTGACAGCTCAGCTCCTCCTCTTGTGCCAAATGCAGTCATTCCTGTGTTTGAACTGCATTCCCCTGAGAGCCTAGAACTACAGAGATTTGGATTTGCTGGCCCTACTCCATCTCTATTATCCTAGCCACAAACTAACAACTAACTGGCTAGGTGCAGTGCAGGGGACAGCCTGGAAGTCTGGGCTCTACTTTCCCCTTCTTCTCTCTGCCAGCCTCACTGTTTCTGGATGCTTTTGTGAATGCTTTTGCTGATCCATCTTTAGGGCTAACAGGAATACCCTTTATAAAGAAGCCCAGCCTTGTGGCCACAATGGCTAAAATGAGTGAGTGCCTCCAGATTTTGGTCCCCTTGAATGTGGGTTAAAAGGGGAAAGGAAAGGAGAAGGAAAAAGAAGAGGGAGAAGGGGAAGGAAAGGACAAAGCCTCTAGAAAAGTCCTGTACTTGTTGATCTGTGTGCCAAGTAAATACACATTAGGTGAAAAGAGGAGGCTGACTATGTCCACAAGAGTTTCCATGCTTTCTCCTGGATCCTGGTTGAGAGGCCAGGGGTGGACAGCAGAAATGACACTCCACCCTGCAGGAATCTCTGGGCAAGGGCAGAGCAAGGCCATCCTGGGAGCTGAGAGCAGTGGAGAATCCCAGACACCCCTAGAGAACAGGCTGCTAAGGCCAGGAACCTCCTCCCTACATCCTGTGACCATGGGTCCCTTTGGGGGCTACAGGTGCAAACCTGGGTAATGTTGAACACCTGTTAACCTCCCTGTCCTTCCCTTGCTGCACTGGGCCCAAGTCCAGCACAGGAGCCACTGCAGGAGCACAGCCAGTCTCACAGGGACCAAAGTCCCATTGTCATCACACTTTGCACAGTGCCTGGTAGGAATGTGATGAACCAGCTCTGAGCCACAAAAAGAACTGGGTCCTTGCCAGGCACAATGGTACATGCCTGAGCATACAGAAGGCTGAGGCAGAGGATCACACGTTCAAGGCCAGACTGGACTACAGAGCAAGACTCAAAAAAAAAGAAGAAAAAGAAAAAAGTGTTTGGATGAGGAGAATACACCCTCCTCTCTCACCCCCTTAGTCTTGGGGAGGGAAAGAAAGTTGCCAGGACCAGAACGGTTCTCCTGTCCTTTGGCTGAGCTTTCTTTGACATTACACCCAAATTTTCAATTCAACAATGACCAAGAGATTACAAGGAGATGGACTGGGCCAAAAATGCCAAAATCATGCCATCCACATGACCACTTTTTTTTTGTTTTGTACCTGGGATCAAACTCAGGACCTTGCACTTGCCAGGCAGGCACGGTGCCACTGAGCTACATCCTGGAGCCCACCTGAGCAGGTATTTAACATGGAATTCTCCTTCTACTTCTGAGGTAACACCTACCTTGGCTGCTGAGAGGTCAATTGGCTTTGACACTATCTGCAGCTTGAGCATTGATGGAGCTGGGGCCAGGATGATGTCTTCCGTTATTAACTCATCCTCCACGTCCTCTGGAAGAAAACCGTGACCAGGTTAGACTCATGGAGAATGGAACAGGAAGTCATTAACACCACAGACACTGGCAAGTTCAGAGGCAGCTTCAGCAAAAGAAGCCTCCTCCCACCTCCACCCCAGCCTTTCCTCTGGGGCCCAGTGTGCTTCACCAGAAGGAAAGAAAGCAGGTCAAGAAGTTCCTTATGATGACCCTTCTCCTCTTATGTCACAGGGATGCTGATAGCTAGGATTTACTACTGGGCCACTAGAAAGTGCCATATGAATTAAGTGTTAGGACCCAGGTGCAGAAAGGCCTGGCTCAGAGACACTTCTGACAAAGGGGCATGGTGCATAGGTCTGTCACCGAGGCCATGCATGAAGAAGACAGAATTAGGAAAGAAAATGTGCCCACTTCTGAAAAAATAATAACAATAGTAGCTCACATTTACTGATCACTTGGATTGCTTTACCCAACCCCTCAATAGCCCTATGAGAATTTTTTTTCTTTTTCCTCTTTTTGGCAGTGCTGAGGATAGGACCCAGGGCCTCATACATGCTACACAAGTGCTCTACCTCTGAGCTACAGCCACATCCCTGGAGAGTCTCTGTATCACCCAAATTGACAGATGAGTACATTGAGGTGCAGGGGAGCACAGTGGCTGGCCCCAAGTCAGCCAAACAGAAAGTGGCAGAGATGGGCTGAGTGCTAATCTCTCTGCCATCCTGCCTCTCCTTGGCAGCCAACGGGGATGCTAAGTCATTTTCCAGATACCACCCTTCTATAGTTGGGCAACTGAGGCCCAGAGAGGTTCCACTGGAGTCTTTGGTAGCACTGGCCCTCAATTTCCTAGCTGGCCTAGGCCCTCCCCATTCTCCCACCCTGGCATTTACCAGAACATTCAGAAAAAGGACCTAAGGGAGACAATTTCAAGGCAAAAGTACAGCCTTGAAACTCCAGAGGCCCTTAAGCTGTAGCTTCCCCAGAGGAGGTTCCAGAGTGGGCCTGCTTGGGACGAGTGATGTCAACATCCTCAGGACACACAGCTCATATCTTACTCTACACCCTCCTTTTCTCTCCTAGGAAAGATCCAGCCATAGCACAAGGTAAACTAGGGACTCAGGCCAATGAATTAGGAGAGTGATTTACCTTTAGGCTGAAGAAAAGTCTGGAATTTAAATAAAAGGCTGAATTTAAATGAGAATCTTTCTTGGTTAGAAACCCTGCAAAAGCTACCCTGTGACCTAGCTTTACAAAAATAACTGAAAATAAAGACCAGATGTTCACCCAGCAACAAGAATGGATCTTAAAAACAAGGCACTAAGTAGAGAAAGTAAGAAATCAAATGAGGTGTATAACACAATACTGTTTACATTAGGTCAAAATACATGCAAACAAACAATACTACATGTGTGGAAGGACATCTGCAGGCAAAAGGACTCATCTTAAAATTATGAGAATGGCTGATTATATAGGAAGAAGGTCCAGGGAATGTGGGGGCTGAAGGGAAATAAGGAAGGGAAGGAAGAGGGAGGAAGAGACAGGCTTTGCAAAGATCCACACTGATAGAACTGGCTGAGAAGAGCAGAGATGCAGGATTAATTCCACCTGGGCCCCAAACTAAGGGTTGCAGTAACCTGAGATTCTACCAGGCCCCAAGCAGCATTTTCTGGAGGCACAGGCGGGACAGTATTTAAGCCTATTCAAAGGTCTCTCTTTAGTCTCATATTGTCAGAGAGGGAGCAGGATCTGCCCAACCCCACAAAGTGAGCCCCAGTGGAGGCCAGGAGCCCAGGAAGCATAGGAAGGAGAGCTTCCAGGTACAGGCAGCCTTCCTGGGCTTCCTGGGGAAGAACTGGCTTAGTGCAGGAAGCTGGCTTAGGACCACAGAGCAGGCCTCGGGCCCAGATGTGGTGAGACCGCCATGCAAGGGAAAAACAGAATGCTCCAGAATGACATGTTGGCCAAGAAGAAAAAACCATCTGCAAATGCCAGTGGTTTGAGAATGCTATTTTTAAGGTACTCGTATAAATGTCTGGTTGAAAAGAAACAAGCAGAAAGAGAGAGAGAGCATTTCATTTCAAGCAGGAGTCCACAAGGAGAATGGCCTAATAGCTGTTTTTCCACATGAGCTATTTGAATATTATATCTTTATGAGTGGGTCAGTATTTCCCACTAACCCCAAAATGTCTTCAGCACTTCTCCAGGCTTCCACTTTGATAAAAGCCTTTCCCTCCACCCATCTTTCTGGGCCATCCCAGGCTGCAAACTCAGTCCTCTCCCACCCGAATGCTGCTGTACCCTCAGGCTTATGCTGCCTCCAGAATGTCTCATATCTGCCCCCCCCCACTGGTGTGGCATTATTTTTCTATTCCCTTATCAAGTGCTTTATTGAGCACCCTTGACTGATGTACCAGGGTTGACATGGAGCAGAAAAAGTCGAAAGACAATGAAGGCCTTCAAAGAGCTCCCTGCCCAGAGAAGGAGACAGAGTCCCTGACAAATTATAATACAATAAGTGAGTGCAGAAATAGGAAGCAGTGCAAAGGTCTCAGCAGCAATGAATTCTGCCATACAAGGTCAGGGAAGCGTTCTATAGAGGTGGTATTTGAGCAGGCCCCTGAAATATTCAAAGCACAGGGCCTTATCATTGCTTCTCTGGACTATCCCAAGGCCCCCTCACAGCCTCCGATGTCCAGGCTCTTACCCTAAAACCCCCCTACGCCAGTCCTGGGTGCATCACCCCGGTGCAGATCTTCAGGGCCCCTTACTGCCCGCAGCTCACCGTCCAACCCTCTCATGCAGCACGCCCAGGCCACTGCCAGCCCCGCCCTTGCCCCAGCCTCATACCCCTGGCTCCTCACTTCCTGCAGGCTGCACTCCTCCAGCCAATCTGCCTCTCTCACTCCAGGCCTTTGCCTATGCCTTTCCTTCCACATCTCTGTTTGGCAAGACCTTGCCTATCCCTCGAAGACCAGGCTAAATGCCACCTTGCTATGGAAACTTCCAGAAACCACCAGAGAACTTAGCAGCCACTCTCTCAAAGCAGTTGGGCACACTAGTCGTATGCTTCGTGTGTTGCCATGGAAGAACACCCTCTCTCCTTTGTCCCCCAGATCTGCCCTCCTTCACTCATCTGCTATGTCTCAGAGCATTTCCTATGCCTGGTGGGGACCCACTGACAAAAGTCACTGAACCAAACCACAGGAACCTGGATTAGGAGGGGAGGGGTGCGGCCCCTCTAACCAAACTGATGCCTGTTGCTGCATCACTTCTGTGTCCCCTTTCCCCCAAGACTACTCTTTGCTCTTCCCTCTTCCCTAAACTCTTGGTGACTGTGTGCCCTGGGCTCTTACCCTTTATCTCTTTTTCCTTTTCTAAATAGTTAGCTGAGCTACCAAATCACCACACACACATACACACACACACACACACTTCAAATAGTTGGCTTCTGAGAATTGCTAAAAGCCTTCCTTTTAATAGAAGTTCTCTAGGTTCTGAAGGCTGGGAACTGCCTTACTTTCTGCCCAAACATGAATGGCTTTCATCGGAAGTCTTCAAGTGCAGAGCCTCCCAGAAACCTTTGGATGTCAGGGCTCCCTGGCTCCATCCTTTACTCTGCAGTCATGGATAGAAACCTGCCCTTCCTGGGTAGGGCCAGATCGCCCTACCAGCCATTTCTCCTGATTAAGACTCAGAGGCTCTGTTACCACTGAAGTGAGTTAAGCAGCATAAACAATCCCCATCTCTGCTGTTCAGAGCCCTGGCCCTTGCTCTCAACTTGATCAAAGCAGACCATGGGGCCTCACATCTCATACAAGGTACTTCCAAGGGGGCACTGCTTTCTTCCTGCAGCATAAAAAGGAACGTTTACAGGGGGGGAAGAAAAGTATGTGAACAGCTCTCATATGCCAGCAGGTAAGTGGCTATCTTCCAAAAGAGGAGCAAATGTCAACAGTGCTCAAGTCTATCCTCTCATGTCCCACCCCTGGCCCAGCATCCTCAGTTCTACACCTGCATTTGCCAAGCTCTTGGTCTTTGAGCAGCAGAGATTTGCAGGTAGGAACAAAAACTACTTCAAAATTAAAGAGTGAAATGGAATGTTCTCTATCTTGGTCTTAGAGAGTAGCTCCTCAGATGTATCCATATGACACATTTGTATTTTACACCTTGATAATGTTTGTAAACTTTCAAAAAGGATAGACCTCCCTGGAAGAGATACACTGGTATTTTGACCTAGAACTGTCTTCTGAAAACCTCCACAGTGTCTGAATGGTCCTTAAAAAACTGCAAATGCAGAGAGAGTTCCTCTGGTCCCCTAGTGTGCATCCTGAAATGACCAGACTGCTTAGAAGCACTTCTCCAGGAGAAAAAGACAGGCAGTGGGAAAATACATCGACAGAAAACAGAAGCCTGCCCCTGCTTCCTGAGGTCAAGGAGGAGGAAAAGAGCCCCCCATCCCAGCTAAGAGAAAGTGCCCACCACTCACTTTCTCCTAGAGGGGGCAGCTGAGGGGACCCTGCAGGCACAACACAGAGGCACTGGCTATACCTACCGAGCCGCAGGGCACCCAGCTCATCATCCACCTTGTCAGACGCTGGCAATTGACTCTTTCTGGAAAAGAGAAAATGTCAGTCAGCCAGAGGAGCATGACAGAGGAACACAAGCAGCAGACAAGACTGGGAGGGGCCCTGAATGAGAGTCTGGAGGTGGTACTGCTGGACCCTGCCATGCAGAATGTGTCTTGGATAAGTGGCCCTCTCTCAGCCAGGGCTTCACATAGGAAGAGAACAAATGGTCTCCAAGGGACCTGTCAGTGCTGCACCCTCACAAGGAAGCCAAACACCAGCCACTGTTGGACACTGAACTCTGTAGTCTGACACCTGTCAGTCACTGAATGCCAATTATTTCACTGGTGTCACTGCTGTAATGCTGGGAGACACTTACAAAGAGGTCAAGTTCTTGTGGTCATTGCACAAGATGTTTTCATTTCGTCTCCAAGAGTTTTTTTCTTTGCTTATTTCCCCTCTCCCAGCCTCCCTGTAAAACCATCAGCAACTATTTATAAGAGCCCTCTAAAATGCACCTGTATGTTTAAAGGAACCAGTCCTGTATCTTCCCATTATCTGAAAAGTTGCCCTGTGATTCTGATTTGCAAATTCAGGTGTGTGCACACAGAACTCACTTAAAGTGGCCCCCTTAGCCTCTTTTTCTCCTCCAGCATGCATCAATCTAATCTAAAGGAAAATCACTTTCTGAAAACCACTTATTAAAAATAATAATATTACATCACTCTCTGGAAACCCATTTACTATGTTAAAAACTGACAGCTCTTTTGAATGTGGCATTGAAATATATTTTCCTCCAACATACTTGCAGGGTAAGATAGGACTGGAGCAACAATTGCAGTCTTGCCACGGTGCACTCCATTGAATTAGTTTCCTCCCGCAAGATGTATGAAGGGTGTGAGTGGAAGACTGTGGGGGGACGTGCAGTACTCAACCCACGTGCAATCACATGCTGCTTTGCACTCAGTTGCTCTGCTGGCTCCAGAACAGCAAGCTCCTCTGCCTCCCTCCTAGGCAGCTCCACCTCCCCGGTCCTTCCCACTCCACAGAGAATTTCCTCCACCTGAGTCTGACCCCTCCAGGATTCTACAGGTGTGCTCATGGGAAATGGTGCAAGAATGAGCTGAAAAGGAGTCATAGCTCAGAGGATGGGGAGAAGGATGTGGAAGGGCAGCCAATCGGAGCACCCCACTGGGAAGGGATGAATTACACTTTCCTCCGAAGCCTCTGCCAGGCCACACCTGCCCTGCTCCACCTGCTCTGCCCAGAGGATAAGGACCTGCGCTCCCCTCTCTCTTCTCTATCAGAAAAATGAGGGTGGAGGTACTGGGGGGTGGTAGATGGCCTCTACAATCTATCATCAGCCATGTCAGGCAGGGGCAAAAACAGATTGCAAACACTTATGTTCATCAGCATCTTTCCTGAACCCTCTTCCGCTCTCAGGCTCCTCATTTCACACATACATTATTTCAGTAGCCTCTAGTGCTTTCCCGATTTCCAGTATGGCCACCCTTCGGCACCCCACACCTTCACATGTCACCTTTCTACAGAGCAAGTCTGATCATGACTCTGACGCCTGGTGGCAAGTCTTCAAATGTTCCCTGTCATCCCCACTATCACCATCATCGGCAACAATAATCATATTTATAAAAATGACAACAGTAATTACAACAAATTCCCTCTGGCTCCTTTGACCATTCCAGGTACTGTGCAGAGTGCCCTGCAAGCCTTAAATGTCATCTGCTTCTCAGAACACCTTTAGGAAGCAGTTATTTCACTGAGTCTCAGAGAGGTTTAGAAATTTTTCCAGGGTAATACAGCAAGTAAATGTCAGCACAGAAATTTAAACAGCAGCCATAACTCCAAAGATAATGGCAGCAACCACAACACATACAGATTCCTTATCAAAGAAAAGCCAGGCTCATTCGAGTGTCCTATAGGACTCCCCCTGAGCTGGACACCCACCATTCAGGCTTATCTCACTCTAGGCCCTTGTGTTCCATCTGCATTTCCTGTGCCGAACACCTCAGCCTAAGGAACCTCTAACTTTTCATAAGCTGCTCGCTCCATTTACAGTATCCTTTGACAAACTCATACTAATCCTCCAAAACCTAACCAAAACCTTCCTTCCCCCTCAACTTCAAAGTCTGCCTTTATTCATTTCCTCACTCACTCACCTAGCACCTGTGTGGGGTTATCTAGTAGGCTTCACTCCTGTGCAAAGGACGATTATATGTATATAATAAACAAACATAAAATCCATGACATGAGGTGGTAAACTGGCCCACAAAGATATCTATATCCTAGACCCCAGAGCCCACAAATGTCACCTTATATAGCAAAGGATTTTTGCAAATGGGATTTAGTTGAAGATCTTGAGAAGGAGAGATTCTCCTGGATTCTCCAAGTAAGACCTAGTCACAGGGTCCTTATGAGAGGAAAGCAGAAGGACACAGATGAGGAGGAAATGTGGTAACAAAAGCAGACTGGAGTGGAGCGCTCTGCAGATGGAGGAAGACCCACAGCCAAGGATACAGTGGGCATGACAGGATGAGAAAGATGAGGAAACAGACTCTCCCCCAAGCCACCAGAGAGACCAGCCCTGGAAACCTCCTGTCTTTAGCCCAGTGGAACTGATTCTGATTTCAGACTTCAGCCCTCTAGAACTGTGAGATAATAAATTCATGTTGTTTTAAGCCACTGACTTTGGTAATACTGGACCTACCAGAATACCAAAGAGAAAGAGAAAAGTCTTAGGGAAAAGGTAGATTACCTACAAACAGCAAAGGAAAAGTGACACACCTGGCAAGAGTGGTAACTAAGGGCAAAGAGAGGACCACGGGGTTCTCCTAATCTGTCATGCCCCGGGTGTGCAGCCTAGTGCTCCATAAACAGGTGCTGAATGCCAGAGTGACTCTCACAGAAGCTAAGTGACCTACACAGGGTCACACAACTTAGACGTGCCAGAGCCAGGACTAAGACACAGGCCACTGGCTTCAAATGCTGTACTTTGATCTTTTTTAAAATTTATACATCCTTCTCCTGTCCTGAAACCTCCATGGCTCCCTGGGAGCCAGGACAAAGGCCAGTCCTTCTGAGTGTTCCCAGCACCTCCTGAGGGCAATTTGGTGGCTGTCAGCCACAGTGACAGGGTGGGGATGATGTGCCCACTGAGCAGGGAACAGCCAGTCCTCTCCCTGGTCATGGGACTTCCACCCGGGGGACCATCCATCAGCTGTAGGAGCAGCTTAGATGCTTTGTACCCATTTCCCATCAATGTCCTCACCAAAGGAGACTTCAAGCAGGGTCACATGTCGAGAATGTGCTCATTGTTCCTTTCATGTGTCCCTTTGTGACATAGCATTGCAAAGTTTAAAAGGTCAGCTTAAAAACATGTTCTTGCCTTTGAGTGAAAACTATTATGAACAATAATGATAAAAAGATAAATCAAGGGATTCAAAATGCTTTTTCAAAGTATGAACCGAGAGACGTGTGAAAGTGTGCATCTGATGAATCCATGGGGTCGAGCAGTAGACATCCAGCGTACCTGCTCTGAGTGAGACCTCTACCTTGCACTCCAGCTTCTCTCCACACCCCACAGGGAAAGCAAGGACCAGGGCACTGTATTCAGGGCTGTGAAGGACCAGGACTCAACCTCTAAGCAGCTGATTCCCTGGCTCAATCAGCAGAAAGAGTCACTGGGAGACCTTGTCCCTGCTCTTCCCTATACCCTGTGGCCTTGGGGAAGTCATGCAGTCTCTGTGAGCAGCCAGTTCCTCTCTACACTGTTGTAGGAGCCTCGGTATTTCTACTCCGATGGCACATGACCAGTAAGGGGCTCTGAAGGTCTTCTGGAAGTTACCGTAATGTCTGAATTTAACTTTCAAAAGCATCATCAAAATGTGCGTGTATATTAATACAATTAATACTTACTGGGGAGGAGAAGAGAAGAGAAAAAACAAATCTGACAAAATCTTAGCAATGGCTCAATTTAGGTGAAGGATGTACAAATGTCCATTATGCCATTCTTCCAACTTTTCTGCAGGACTGAGCTTTTTTAAAGTTAAGAATTTAGATTGGATTCAATGGAGAGGTAATTAACTCTAAGGAGGTATCTGGTGAGACCACAAAATTTTAAATAAGTAGAATAAATAATTCTGAAAACTAATAAAAGACTAATAGCAGAGACTAATTTTTTAAATTCTGGAAAAACTGACAAAGACAGAAGGAAAGAATATGATATACAATATTAAGAATAAAAGAGAGGGATAAGACTAAATTTTATAAATAGAATTCTTTCAGCAAGCAGAAAGCAATACAAGTGAGCTCAAAGTAATACGTTTGAAAATTGACAGACTAAACTATTTTGTGGAAAGGTCACAAAACTGACTCAAGAGCGAACAGAAGAGGACCAGCCAACCCTGGGTGTGGGACTGAGTGTGACTTCTGTGTGTCCCCAAGAGGAGGAAGGTGGCGAAGGGAGGACAGCCCGAGTGGGTGGAGGGAGGGGAAGGGCAGGAGGAGGAGAAGGTGGGAGGAGGGCCAAGTGGGAGGGTGGCAGCTCTCTCCGGACGATGGGGGCAGCAAGATGCGGCGGATGACCCTGTTCCTCAATGGCAGCCCCCAAGTATGGCAAGGTGGTTGCTATATATGGGACTTTATCTGATTTGTTCTCTGTGGCCAGCAGTAAACTCGGGATAAAAGCCACCAGCATGTACAATGGGAAGGGCAGACTGACTGATGACATTGCTCTGATCAGGATTGATGATGTTTGTGTGTGAAGGAGAGCCACTTATTGATCCTCAGACAGATTCTAAACCACCTGAAGGATTGTTAGGATCTCACAAAGACTGGCTAACATGAAATGTTGGAGGGCAGTACTTTACAACTACACGCATTACTCCTACCAGGTTATAGCATGCATCTTTTTGAAAGAACAGCTGAAATCAAGTATACTCTTGACTTAAATATGTTTGTTTGTAAAGACACATGGAGAAATCAAGTTTTTTCCCTGAATTCTTAGGAGCACTTTAGTGAATAAAGAACCTGGCAGTGGGCTGGGGATTTAGCTCAGCGGTTCTGTCACCTGCCTCGCAAGAGCAAGGACCCGAGTTCGATCTCTGGTACCAAAAAAAAAAAGAACCCAGCAGTATGCTGGCCCACATGTTCAAGGATAAAGGTGTCTGGGGAAATAAGCAACATCATAGAGGAGCTTTCTTAACTGATCGAAGTTCTAAGTACTTTGAACCCATTTTGAAACACTTACATCATGGACAGCTCATTGTAAATGATGGCATTAACTTACTGGGTGTGTTAGAAGAAGCCAGATTTTTTGGAATTGACTCACTGATTGAACGCCTAGAAGTACCAATAAAGAATTCTCAACCGGCCGGAGATTTAGCTCAGCGGTTTCGCCGCCTGTTGTGCAAGCGCAAGGACCCGAGTTCAATCCCCGGTAACAAAAAAACAACAACAAAAAAAGAATTCTGAACCACCAGAGGATCATTCACCAATATCCCGAAAGGAATTTGTTTGAGTTCTGCTAACAACTCCAACTAAGTCAGAATTGAGTCGCTAGGGTTTAAACTTCAGTGGTGCTGATCTTTCCCACTTGGACCTTCGACACATTAACTTCAAAATGGCCAATTTAATCCGCTGCAACCTTGCACACACAAATCTCTGCTGTGCAGATCTTGAACGAGCTGATCTTTCTGGATCAGTGCTTGATTGTGCAAATCTCCAGGGAGTAGAGACACTCTGTTCTAATGCAGAAGGTGCATCCCTGAAGCTGTGTAACTTTGAGGATCCTTCTGGTCTTAAAGCCAGTTTAGAAGGTACTAATCTGAAAGGTGTGGGTATGGAAGGAAGTCAGATGACAGGGATGAACCTGAGAGTTGCCACTTTAAAAAAATGCAACGTTGAAGAACTGTAACCACTCTGGATGGAACTGACTTAGAGAACTGTGATTTATCTGGCTGTGACCTTCAGGAAGCCAACCTGAGAGGTTCCAACGTGAAGGGCCATGTTTGAAGAGATGCTGATGCCACTACATATATCACAGAGTGTCAGATGAGAGTTTCAGAGAGGAAGATGTCCGAGATGAGAAATGTTCTCCTTATCATCTTGTTTCTCCACCCATTCAGTTGTCTAGAAGATATAACACTGTAAGGGAATTTAAAAAATATTTAGAGGATTATGATTGTTCTCAGAGGTGCATAGGGGGAAAAAATTGAAAATTTCCCACAGAAAATGTAAAAGAAAAGGACTCATTTAATAGATGTAGGAAGAGTAGATTATATTGCTGCCGTTTGAATGGGGTAAGGGGATTTGCCTGGTTTTGTGACTGGGAATAGTATCTATTATATTTGCTTTTAAATAGGCACAATGCTGAAACACCATCTTGGTCTAAGATGCAATTGAGAATTTTAATTTTTGGGGGGGGGGGTTATTTTTTTTGTTTTGGTACCAGGGGTCGAACTCAGGACCTTGCACTTGTGAGGCAGGAGGCAGAACCACTGAGCTACATCCCCAGCCCGAGAATTTTAATTTATGGAAAGCACAAAATATGCAACTATATTTATTGAATATCTAGATGCAGTATGGATATTTAAATTGATAAACTTTATGAAACTTTGAAAAGATTGTTCAGGTTCATAGATAGCTTTAGCGATGCCTCCCCTCTTTAAATATCTGTTGCTCCATATGAATATGGTGAGGTCAGATTCCCTAAGGCTCTCTATTCAGGTTCATCTTTATACGTTTACTTTTTAGAACAAAACAGTAACTAAATTTAAGAAATATCCCTCTCTTATTGATTGAGACAGAGTGGGAAAAAAATATCATTGTATATATCACGATGATACTGAAGGTACATTGGAACTATCCAGATGGACAGAAAATTTTCCTGTAGCTACAACTATTAAATGAACATTCATCAGAATTTCATTCTAGGCAAGTTCCTCTCAATACCAGACCAGGCAATTTTTTCTGTCTACACTGTGAGTCTAGTTTTCTCATGTAAAACATAACCACAGAAAGATACTTCAAAACCAAAAACCCAAAGTGCATTATTAATTTGCATTTAATTCAAATGCCAAATGGCTTAAACCTGGCCAGCTTAGAAATAGGCATTAAGGGGCCAGGGATTTAGCTCAGTGGTTCCGCTGCCTGCCTCGGAAGCGCGAGGTCACGAGTTTGACCCCTGGTACAAACAAAAAGAAAAAAAGAAATAGGCATTAAATCCAAATCCACTGCAGTTAAAGCCATATGAGTAAGCATGGCAAAGTCACCTTTTAACAGTTGACATAATTGCAGCTCAAACCTTACAGTGGGAAATGCGGAATTTTAAATTGACAGAATGATTATAACCACAAAATATGAATAAATTTGGCTGGTCTGATTCATAATACCAGTTAGCACCTGTGGCTCTTTTCCTTGTTTTTTCTGTTGGTTTTTGTCAAATTTAGCCCAACTTCCGTGAGTCATTATCTCTCTGTAGCAGCAGAGATAGGGCCTTTACTTCCCTACTCACATCCCAGCGTCCTCATGTCCAAGAGCAGGGACATAAGCTGCATCCAAATGGGCTCTGAATCCTACAGACTCATCCACTTGAAAACCACTTTTGTCTCCTCTGGGAGAATGACATATCTTCAGTATTTCCAGTATTTCTGTAGCTTATTCTTCTATATCTACATATGCAAAGCTTTCCTTAACAGTAAAGGGCACTTATGCACAGTGGGAGGGGACTGGACCTTTACAGGTGAAGGAAAGCAACTTTAGAAATGAATTATTTTCTTTATTATTTTTACCAAGACAGAGAAGTATTGTATTGAGAGATATCTATTTTCATAATCAATATGTGCCTAAATTATATTTAAATCATTTCACTCTGTACTATGTTCTCCATAATTACAGAATGTGTTGTTCATTTGCTGAAGGGTACCTCCGTAGACAAATCTAAAATTGCAGAAAGATCTGAAAGATCTTAATATGGTGTACTTAGAAACTGCAGGTTTTGGATCTAAGGTACACTGCATTAATAAACACTATGAAATGTTAAAAAAAAAAAGAATGAACAGAAAATCTGAAACTATCCATAATTTAAAAATCCTTGCCACACATAATGGCACACACACATAATCTCAGATAATCAGGAAGCTGAGGCAGGAAGATCACTTGAGCCCACATGTTTGAGACCAGCCTAGGCAGCACAGTAAGAACTCTGTCCCCCAAAATAAATAAATACCTATTTTAAAACATTAATTTAAAACATATAGCCTTTCTCAATCCTAGAATGCACACAAATACTTTACTGAGTTTAAAAATTGTAAGCGCAAGGACCCAAGTTCGATCCCTGGTACCCCAAAAAAAAAAAAATCGTAAAATAATCTTAATAGTCTATGCAGAGAAAGCCTTTAAAAAAATAAATACTTGTAGATGGTGTTTAAAAATTAACTCTTAGCAAGCTCAAGGTAGATAGGGGAAGGCTTTTTTCTTCCCTACGACATGCATTCAAATGGTACAGAATGTTCTACTTAACACTGTAACAAGATGAGCATGTCCGACATCCACCCACAGTACACAGCATGAGACTCGAGTTGCACTACAGGCAGTGTAACAAGACAACAGGGCCTGACCACCCCAGGGGCAGTGTCCAGGTCCCCTGACATAGAGGAGCTGGACAAACAACCCACACAGCAGCGAAGCTCAGAGATTAACACCACCTGCCAATCGGCTCATTCAATCTCACTTTCCCTTTAGCCTGACTCAGAGCTGAAGAGACAAGGACATCTGGTGATCCCAGCCCTCTGGACTCCCAGTCCCACCCCAAGCACTCTGGAGGTGGCCGTGTGGTGCTCTTTCCCCAATCCCCAATAGTGTCTTTGCGCACCCCCTTGCACTGAAGGCGCTTATTACAGACTGACCCTCGCCCCCAGCAGCAGTAAGTCTTTGCAAGTCACACATCTGAGAGCAAGCTACACATCTGAGAGCAAGCTAATATTTTTTTTAAGGGATTTGTAAAGAAGAAATCTTCACAAAAGAAAATATTTTTTCTTTTCACTTTCCTGCTCCCCATTTCTCTTGGGCTTCCTATGGAGCACTCCCAGCCATAGCCCTGAGGGAAAGATGAGGTACAGAAGTGTGGTCAGACTTGGGCAGCACTGGGAGGTCACCTGGCATAATCACTGGTGTCACGGATGAAGGACAAGGAAAGCGAGCTCTTGGGGACAGAAGGGAGTGTTTCCAGTGTCTTCACCTCTGTGTTCAGTATGACGGATGGGAGGGGTTCAGGCCTCTGCATGGGCTTCCTCTACTTCCCTCGGCCACCAGATAGGCAGGCAGTTTTAAAATTAAGCCACAAGAACATGAGGTCTCATGGGGGACTGGATTATGGAGAAGTCATTGTGTGCACTACCCGTGACAATGTGTAGCGACTTTAACAGTTCTCAGCTTATACCCTGCAGTTCCCAGTTCTCCAATTACTGACCTTCAACATATAAAAACCCCAGTTTCTCTCTCTCTCTGTCTCTCTCTCTCTGTCTCTCTCTCTCTCTGTCTCTCTCTCTCTCTCTGTCTCTCTCTCTGTCTGTCTGTCTGTCTCTCTCTCTCTCTCTCTCTCTCTCTCTCTCTCTCTC
>NW_004624783.1:62918-81673 GCF_000247695.1 Heterocephalus glaber | reverse complement strand
TCTCTCTCTCTCTCTCTCTCTCTCTCTCTCTCTCTCTCTCTCTCTCTCTCCTTTGCTCTCAAGGATGTGGAAAACCTGACTAAAATTGCCCGGTCTAACATTTCCTGTAAGAAAGTTCTCTGCTTGGAATACTGTAAAAACAACCTGCTTTAACAATTCAACCCAAATAAACTATCTTCCTGATACAAGTGAAAATCCCTAACTGGGAATTGAGCTGCATTCCCAGCTCTCTCTCATCAGGGTCCATGATGACGAAGATTGGAAAGATAGGGATCGCCCGGTAAAGATGGATTGGGGGTGGAGCCACGGATGGTCTACATCCTCCTGGAAAAGCCACTGGGCTGGGCTGGTGGCCTGGAGAGAACACAGGCTGTACCCCGGCCTCCTGAACCATTGTTCTTTGGGGATGATTTCTCAGTGCTATTAACTCTCTTTCCGTATGTGTCCCTCCCAACAGGTCTTGGCACAAACCCTGGACAAGAAGCATGCAGAGCCAGAGCAGGATCCAAAATCATGTCCAACATTGCTCCTTCCTGTATATCTTCTCCATGAGTCACGCTGGGTTCTGGAACATTCCAGGAACAGCAAATAAATTTACCCTAGTCTCAGATTCAGAGGGTTCCTTCGAGGGCACACAGTTTGCAAAACAAAACTGTACTACATATGACCTTCCCCAATATTATTCTGCTAATCTTCCAATTTGGCTCAAGGCCTAGGCATACAACTGGTCTTTAATGAATGCTCCCTCTGGAAACCAAGGAGAACTCAGAGTTCACCTGGGTACAGCTTGTGGGCTTGAAAGGCTAGAAAGCTAATCCAGACCACCTAGTCCAGTGGGTGTGAATCCATGGCACACCTGCTACAGTGGGCTGTTTGTATAACTGAAAGGTTTACCATAACTGATCCAACCAGGTAATCCAGTAGGGGCTTCAAGAGGGATAGAGCTTTCCCTGCAGCCCTCTGGGTAGTAGGTAAAGCCAGACATGGAATTGTAGGCTGCAGACCCTCAGTTTGGTCATTTGCTTGTATCCCATCTGGATGTTAGAAGCACTGGTTGCATTTGCTTCAAATCTAAAATGCACTAGGACAGGTTGCTTTTCTCTCAGGAAGACACAATCTAGCAGGACTTCGTTATCCTCCCAAGACAGATCTCCCTGCCTGTTCTGGGGCTGAAGTGGCATGATTAGGAGTTGCTCAAAAGACAGCAAGAATGTGTGCAGAGGTGATGTTACTTCAGGGAACAAATATCTCCTTAAGAGAAAAGTGGCCTCTATGGAGTTCATCCCTGCAATGTGGCCAAGTTCACTGGGCAATCATTCTCCCTCCTCAGCCAGGCAGTTCACCAAGCATAATGGTGTTGGATCATGGGTTCATCTTGGTCTTGCCTCTGCCCCTCTGTGCACTGGCACAGGAATCCGGGTAACCCACCAGGAGATGTCAGTGGTAAAGATGTAAGCCTGGCCCATCCCATGGTGGTCCCAAGTGTGAGCAGGGCCCAGACTGCACAGCTAGCCAGAGGACCACTGAGGCTGCCTCTGACCAGGGATACTCAGCAGCCTGACCTCTCCTTCAAGGGAGTGAGAACACAATGGAAATGACTATAGCAGGGACAAGGTCCATCTCTGACTCCCTAAGACTGGTATGGAAAGGATTACATCTACAATCCTGGCCTTGCCCCAAGAATCCTAAAGTCATTGCTGGAGTTATAAAAGGGAAGGCCACCTAAAAGGCATTATGTAAGAGTTGCTGCTGGGTTCCGTGCTGGACTGGAAAGCTATGTGATTTTTTTTCAGCTTTTAGGAAAAGCCACTTTGGGGGCAGTCCTGCCTTTAACTGTCTCAAAAAAGGCCAACCAACACCTTGTGGAAGTGAACCACACCAAGGAGTCAGGATGACTTTCTCCCAAGCCTATCAAATATTCAATCCACTTAGGATGTTTGGTTAAACATGCCAAAGGGTAGAGTGAAACAACTATTCAAATGAAGTATTTCATTCTAAACTCACAAAACATTCCTCTCCATAAGCATTCATTAAGGATCTGTGAGCATCATGTTTGAAGCAGCACTGTCTGGGCCCAAGATCAACTCCACTGCCATTCGGAAAGAGGGAAATGTGGGTTGCATTGCTTTTAGAAAGCTGAAGGTGCTCACACTTAAAAGCACTTATTTGGGGGGCTCATGACCTTCTCCAAGTGGCCCTGGGTAAATAGGTACCTTTCCTGGGCTTCAATTTCCCTTTCTGTGACATTCCTGGGGTTCTAAATATACTATAGTTTTGCCCTTACAATAGTAAGGCTTATCTGGAAAGTACCTTCTACTTTCCCAAACACTTGCAAAGCACATTTCTAAATTTAATTCTTACAAAAGTTCTGTGTGGGAAGCAGCATAGGGACTTTTTAGCCCTATTTTTACTGAGGTTCAGAAGACTGTCAACCGTCTACTGCAAACCTGTTCACAACACACAGGTCCATGGTGACATATGGAAACTAAAAATACCGTGAAATGTTTCCCAAAAGCTTACTTTGTCCATTTTATTTCAAGATTACATCTGTCCTAACTTTTTGAAATTAATGACATTAAAAATAATAATAACCTGAATAGTGCCTGATTTGCCATGAAGTTAATGGGGCTTAAGCTTTAGGGACTCTCCCTTCCAAGAGGCCCTGGAAATGTGTTCATATGGTCCTGTATTTCTGGAAATTTGCAAAAATGAGATACTTTTATATTATTTCTCTTAAAGAAGCCACCCAGATTGTATATGTTTCAGACTATGGGTCTGGATCTGCCTGTGAACCTGAAATGATTCTCCAGTACTTTTTAATTAATATATTTTACTGACACATGAATCCATCCCTAGTGTCCATGACTCACTCACGGCACCAGGTGGATGACCCAAGACTCCTCAGACCCAGAGACCCTGGGATTGTCTGTCTTGCTCTAGTTTGTACAGAAGAAAGTCCATGCCAAGACTGGCTCCTACAGCCACTCTTCCTTCTATCCAACACTGCCCTCATGGAAAAAGAATATCCAAGAAATTTTGACCTATTCCCCAAAACACAGATGACTGCAGTTTTCTGGGCATTTCTTAGAAAAAGGAAAAAGAAACACGTTGTTTTGAATTCAAGTTAGTTTTACACATTTTGAGCATTACACCACTCATACACATAAAACCAGAGAGTGGTGGAATTTACATGAGTGAGCCAGCCCCTACTTGGGACCAGCACACCCTGGCTAAAATTAGATGTGTCCCTGAGCCAGGGAGTCCTCCTCTGGGCCCTCCAGGAAGCTGCTTTCACTTGAAATGGGTGTGAGGTCCTTGGGTACCAACTTGGTGTTGGGGGTCTCCCTCCTTGCTCATCTGGAGAGCAGCTTCCTGCCTCTAATGAGGGTTCCCAGCTCTTCCAGTGGGTAGCTCATGGGTGGGAGCCCAGCAGGTCAGGGTATGCACTGAGCAGCAGGGACATGGCTGAGAATCCAGCCACTCAAGAGAGGAAATCAATGCTGAAACTTTCCGTGAACCCCAAAGCAGTGGAGCACAAGCCTCACCTCACCAAGAAGTCAGGACATGAGGATTTAAAATATTAGTGCAGGGGAAGCTTCCCCTCTAGGTCCCTAAGAGTAACAGTATTTCACATGAGGTTGTAAGAGTCAGGGGAAACAAACCTAACAGCCCAGTGCTTTTCTCCTTAACAGTGAAATTTCTGCAGAAGCAGCATAAAGCCCTCTAGCAGAGCTCTGGGTTCTCTGGTTTCTAAGGATCTGACTCTAAGTAACACAGGCCTGTGGCTGAAAGCATAACTCTTCCCAAATCCCCTTGAGTCCTGGCTTCCCTGAACTGCACCCTCCTGCCATCTCCCCCTTCCGGGTGGGGCTGGCGTGCAGGGACCCACAGGCTGCAGCCCCTTCCAGATCATGTGGGCAAGAAGTGGCCCCAGAAATGCAGCCAACAGGAAGAGCTTTGACCAAAGGTATCTGGAGCTCTTTCCAGAACAAATACAAAACCATCTGAAGCAGCTAGAACCACGTCAGGCAGTCTCCTGTTGGAAATGTCACGTTGAGCCTCACAATGTGGATGTAATCAAAAGATCAGGGGTTCTAAGAAAACATTCAGAGGGTTGGGAAAGGATTCCAGTCCTAGCAGGGTGGATAAACTGTGATGGATCTGGGGCGGGTGGAGGGGAACTAGCTTCCCAGGGCCCACAGGACAACCTAAAACAGGGTGCTTTCTGTGAATTTGGAAATAAGTGTCAGTTGTCACTTCTGTAAGAGCCTCTGGGTCCTTGGAGCCCTTGGTTGGTCACAGGCTTCAGGATGCCCATGTGTCACAAAGGGAGGGGCTTGGGTTTCCTGGGGTATGCCATCACCTGACCCAAATTCCAGCATTTATGACACACATTATGACCTTGTTACACTCCTTTATGATCTTCTTTCTCCAAAGGTAAAAGACAGACTCCATTAATGATTAATTTTTCCCTATCAGGTCCATGTGCTTAATATTTCCCCTTATTCTGAGAACTGTTAAACCACAAGGGTAAGTGCTTATAATGACAGTTAACATTTGCCGAATTAGTTTCCTCTCTCGGCACGCGCATGCACACACACACACACACACACACACACACACACACACACACCCCTCTGCAGTTTTTGTTTTGTTTTTCCCTTGCTGCTGAACCATTTGAAAGCCAGCTGCCACACCATGCACACCACCACTAAACACTCCAGCCTGCCTCTCCTCAGAACAAGGGCTTGCACCTTCATAATCTGAATGGGCTACATTTGTATGACAACACTTTTTAAAACCAATGTCCTTATCTAAGCACTCCCAGACCCCTACATCTGGGACATATGCCCCTTTGGAGTTACTGTCTTCAACAAGAAGAAGAATAAGCAATCAGCTGTAATGTCTTTATTAAATATTAAATGGGCCATATCTGCCTTTTTATCTAAAATGGATACTTTCCGTTTCTTTTTTCTTCCTTTCACAGCCCCCTGTAGAGTATTAGCTTTTAAAGACCTCTGATCCTTCACATCTAGACTGAGAAGTGACGAGATCTGTCGAGGAACTGGTGAGGGGAAAGAGAGGCTCTGGGCTGTAGAAGTCTATGGTATGGTCCCGTATCCTTGGCAGCTTCAGGGCTGGCTCCTGAGCACCTAGCAAAATGCTCCTGTGAGTTCATTTGACCCACAGAGTAGCTTCTGGAAGTTGAACACTCAATGTGGCTCTGCTCTGTGCAGAGGTGGATGTGAAATAATAGAGCCTCCAGGGCTCAGATGGGGCAGAGGACTTGATCTGCTCTCCATCAGTGAGGTTTTTAGGGTGCTTCATTATCTTTTCTTCCCATCCAAAAGAAATTTTATTGGAAGGGTGACAGGTGGAACAAATGACCCAGTGACCACAAGGAGCCACGTTATCACTTCTAGGAATGTCAGTTACCTCTCAAAGACTGCATCTGTCTTGGGCCCAAGGCAGAAGCAGTAAGGCAGATGGAGGACCATGACTTTGTGGGCCCGGTGTTCACCACGCCCAGAGCTGTCAGCTGGACCCAGCTTCCCCATGACCTTCTCTGCAAAGGGAGGGCAAATCCATTCAATCCACACATGCGTCTGAAGCCTACTGTGTTCCTAGGCCCTTGGGAGAGTTTTGCCCAGAGTCACAAGAACAGAACCTCAGACTCCTCTTCCCTTGCCCACAGCCCTCACACTGAGTCTGAACATTTCTCTGCCACTAGAACAGTCTTTGATAATCTGACACCAGCCCTACTTCCCATCCTCCTCACAAAAGTCCTATGGGTACAGGAATATATCATCTCTTTTTTAAAAAAACAAGTGCTTTGTTTAACCAAATAGTGGAGGGGAGAACTAACCTTCATTAAAGTAACTATTGGGACCAAATATTTTATACATTATTTACTTAAAATTTATAATAATCTCATAAAGGTAGGTATTATTATTGTTTTGGGGTTTTTTTACAGTACTCGGGTCTAACCCAAGGCCTTCACATGCTAGGCAAGTACCCTACCACTGAGCTACATTGCCAGTTATCATTACATGTTCCAGCGCTCTAGATGAAAAAGTTAACCTACAAAGAGGTTCTTTAAAAAATTGCTCAGGATCATCCTGTTAGCTTATGGCAGAGCTGGGATTTAAACTCAAATCTATTTGATTCTAAATCCAAGACCCTTTCAACCTCATCATGCCAAGAGTTACTAAATATGTTAAAGATTGTGAGCTGAGTTTCAAAGGCTCACAATACAATAAAAGCAATGTTTCCCAAATAGCAATTTTTAACAACTTTACTTAACAAAGCTTTGCTTATTTGAAATGAATTTCAAGTTGCTCAAAAACTCTCCAGAGCAGAATTGACTCTTTCATTGGGAATTTAAAGGGGACTTTGGGAAACTGTAATGTCCCAGGCCCATCATTATGGACATCAATTATCATCATAAAGCATGGAAGAAAATGAATACAATATTGTCAGTGCTGCCCTCATCACCAGCCCAACCTCGGCATATGCCCAGCTGCCTCCTTCAGAGGCTCTGTGGTGATGGATTTCTGCTCCCTGCAGCTAGCACCCAGCTCCTGGCTGGCACATATGCTCACATCTCACCCGACATGAAGAAGGACCTGGTTCCCTAACTCTCCACCACCTTGAGTGGCAACCAGTCCTGATGTTTCCCAACACTTCCAATCTTCCTTCAGAAGAGCTCCCAATTCTCGTGTGACTCCATCCCTCCTCTTCCTCCACACCTCACAGTCAACCTTCTGATTTCCAGCACTCTATCAAAGTGTGCTCTTCAAAGCCACAGAGGATTACCCACCCCACCCTCCTCACCAGACCCAGCGACCTTCCTGACCTCTCCGAGGTGGCCAGTGCCTCAGCCTCTTGCCTTCTGGAGACCATCTCTGCACTCCTCTGGGCTGCGCTGGGCTCCTCCATCCTCCTTCTGCTCTGGACACACCCTTTCCTTGTCCACACCAAGCATGTGGTCTCTCCTGCAGGATTCAGTCACTCTTGGCCATGTCCACCCAAGCACTTCATCTGCCTCCCTGATGTCCTCTCCCCCAGCCTCTCAACAAACTTTCCCTAGAATGGCACCTCGGCCTTGCGCTTGACTGTGGGAACAAAAGCTCCACTGGAAGTGTCCAGAAATAGGTTCCTCATCTTCTTTACCCAACCAGCAGGGACAGTGTCTCCCTAACTGCATGCCTAAACCCCTGGATCTCGAGGCCCATAACCATCCTTGCACCCACATTCTACTGTTTCTTTTAGACTTCGGCTCCTTGCCCCTCTGACACAGTCAGATCAGAGTCTGCTCCTGGGCTGGGGCTTTGGGGCCAGCCACACTGCTCATTCCTGAACCCCCAGACTAATCCTCCTGAAGCATGGCTCACTCGGTTAAAAAGAAACTACACGTGCAGGAGACTTTTTATTTCTCTGTTGCCTGGAGAAGGGAGCCTGGCTTTCTACACATCTGACTAGTCAGTCCTCCAGTCCTCTCTCTGCTGTAGTTCCCACATAGCCCTGTGTTCCAGCTATATCAACTTGCCCCTTTTGTCTTGCTCACACTACCTCCCCAGCTTGAGATTCTCCACTCCATGAATTATCAGACCCACCTTTGAGTCTTTGCACCTCCACAGGCCTTCTTAGCAGGGCCTAAGGATAGTGAACTCACACTGGTCATGCAGTGCCTCAATTTCCCAACTGTCAAATGGGACCTATAACCCTCCTAAGTTGCTGTCAGGGTTGAATAATGACACTCAAGCTTTTACAACAGAGCCTGTCAAAGAGTGAGTACATAGTAATATCAACAGCTTAATTATCCCCTCCATGTGGCACTCTGTGGTGTCTCGTGGCACTCTGTGGTGTCTCTTGTCACTCATCTTTTCTTCCTTCCCTCTTAATCCTGTGGTACCTATTTGTACAGATGTCTTAACCTCTTGGCAGGCACTTCATCTTCAGCATCACTCTCCCCAACACCTTTTGAACAAGGAAGAGACACGCTACAAATGTTTTGTTGAGCTGAACAAAATGAAATACCATGTATTTAGATTGAGATCAAAAACTGTTTACTCTATCAGGAAGAGGCCTCACTTCTGAAAGACCCGTGGCCACGAAACTGGCCTCAACAGGAAATGAAAGAAATCCCATGGCTTTAGTAACTTCTTGTGGAATGACAAGAAAACAAAGTAGAATTTTTTGGAATGAGGCACACACACGAAATCTAGCTATACAGGAAGTTGCCCTGGCAGATCATCTTTGCGATTTGAAGAACTCTGCCCAAAATGCCTGACAGAACTCAGCTTCAAAGGCCACCTTTCCAAAGTGAGGACACCAGCCCTGAGTGAGTAACAGCAGATTTCCACCATACATTTGGGAAAATCATCTAGGGAAACATGAGGGAAGGTATCCACTCCAACAGAATTGAATGAAATTTGTCAGGATCTAAATTTCGCTCAGTCTACTCCAGCCCCCAAGGCATCCAGCCTATCAGTGAGACTCACAATGGGAACAGGAATGCTGACTTTTCCTAAATCAGTGCCCTTTTTTGATCCTCAGGAGGATCCATGACCCATCATGATGCACACCTCCATCCATACATATCTCCACACATATCTCCAAAGGCAGCAGAACCCAACACAGGGCACAGAAAGGACAAGATAGCTGCCTCATCTTTAGGAATGAGACCTTAGGGATTCAACCCAATCTTTCCTGGAAAATCTGAGGCTTGGAAGAAAGTGAGGTAAGTGATGAGTATTTCTATCTATGTTCATACTTTTTTCTTCTATTATCTTTATCCAGTTTTAGGATTAGCACATGTGGACACTCTTTAGCCACACTTTCTTGATCTCAAAGGAAATCTGAGTCATGAGAAGTCTCTTTCCTCTGAGAGATGCATGGGATCAAAGATCTGCATACTGAAGAAGCCTAGAGAGGCTGGCATTGGGAAGGAGAGGGGAATGGTGCTCTGCTGTGGGCTGGGACACATGAATTGGATAAAATGTGGCCCCACACTGAGAGATAGGAAGGTGAGTCTGCTAAGGGCATGGATGGTGGGTGTGGAGAGGAGCCATACTGGCCACAGAAGACAGGTGTCCAGAACAGGTTATACAGGTGAGCCTAAGCCCCAGTAGGTCCCTGTCGCACAGGATGACCAGCAGAAAAGCATCTAGTCATTGTATGGGTCTCAAGAGGCAACCCAGTTGGAACCTCCAGAGTCAGACGTAAAGTCCAAATGTGTAGAGACAAATTAAAATGGAAACTATCCATTACTTGTCCCACGTGCTGCAGATGCTGTCAGACCCAGGGTGCTCCAGTTCAAGAGATAATCAATAAACCTCGAATGCCACATTCTCTGCTAAACCTCTGGCAAGCCCCAGCTGGCATTATTCATTCCCTCTCAGGACATGGACAGGCATCTGTGTCTGTGCCCTCAGAGCCTGGTCTGGGGGCCCCTGAGAGGGACTCATCTCCCGCTCCCCAACTGCCCCAGAGTGCTTATGAAACATGCCTGGTAAGGGCCTCTGATGAAATTACATACCAAAAGCTACCAGACCCACTACATTGCAAGAGTCAGGAAGATGAATGAGGATCTGCTGCCGCCTACTGTTCATTCTCCTGCAAAACCCCCAAAACCTTCCAGACACCACCAAGTTAGAAAAGCTAAATCCTTAGAATCCACTGGTCTGGACAAAGTGGGGCACTAAGCTTTTGAAGGCAAGGTTTCAAGACTGCAAAGAGTTCCCACACACAGGACAAGTTACACTAGTCTGTTCACACCTGTATCTGTGAACTGAACTCACAGTCACTTCCAAATGTCACTGGTACACCATGAAGTCTTCTGTAGGAAATACTCCACTCCAAACCCAAGCTGTCCTGCACCCTCAACTGCACTCTCTAGTGCTCTTTGACCTTCCCTCCTCTGTGAGGGCCACAATTTAACGGCGAGTTACAGAGGGTCTCACAGTGGCCCTGGGCTTGCAGAGGCAGGGAGCTGGCTCATCCTTCAACATCCCAAGGCCCTGGCAGCCCTGGGACACCAAGAGGGGCTCAAGAAACACCTCATCTAGTTGACACAGTTGGACATACCCCAGACTTGAAGTCAGTGATTCATTAACACCACACTCTTCCAAAGAAGACTGTAAGTGCCATGACAGGAGAACCTTCCAATGTACTAGAAAATGTTCCAGTCTCCCCTTTGGAATCTGTACTTTATTTGTGAAAGACCCCTACTTGGCCTCCCTCAGCAGTATACCCTACACATCAAATTGATATCCATAAACAGGCCCTGCAGGCTATTAACTGTTCTTGTAGCATGCAAGTGGTGGATGAATGCACAAGGAATAAGAACAGACGTGGAAACCATGGCCCGCCACGATGCCTGGGACTGGGCACAACCATCTCAGATGCTATCAATCTCAGTTGCTAAATGTCCAGAGCTGTTCCCTTTTCTGGAGAATTACCATTCCTCAAACTCACCTAGGAGGTGGCACACTGCCTGCCCTCCCCGTGATGGGCAGCTCATAGCCAATGACTGGCATAGAGTACAAAAAGTCAACCCCTTACTTAAAAGTGGAACCACCTAGGGGACAATTTATGCTCCACGTCGCCCCGTAGAATTAGCCTGAGACCCCATATCTTTGCCAAGCTCCTGTTCCTGCATATCCCACTGTCTACTCTCCCTTTGTGCTGAAAGTATATCCTCAAGTCCTGAAAGTATGTGCATTAGAAACTCTGCCTACCATGCATCATACCACCTGAAGGGCTTGTGAAAACACAGGTCTCTGGGTGTGCCTCCAAAATTCTTGATCAGCTGCTTAGACAGGCTGTGTTTTTAACAAGTTCCCAGGTAAGGCAAATGCTATGCACAAGGATTACAGTTTGAGAGTCACTGTTCCTGAGAGACTAACCAGAGACAGAAATCACCCAATCAGTAACAAGCAAAGAGATTAGAGATGGCAGAATTTGACCTTGCACGTGTCAGTCCACCTCCCAGCTCCTGTAGCCACCTGTAGCCAGGAACATTAGAACCTCAGGCCTCCAGAGACATGTCCACATGCTCTATCCTGGGGGATATTCTAGGATGCTGAGCTCTAAATTCTTGTACTTTTCATCTATAGGAGCAAGAGGATCCTGCATCTGAGGGACTCCATAGTCACGGGCCCTGAGTAATATGCTCGTCTTTCACACAGGATGAGCCTCAAAAGTCAGGTGAATGGGCTGTCATTCTCAGCTCACAGGGAGGTCAGCAATTTAGTTTGAGCACATCCTAGCCCGTGTGTAGAAAATAGAGTGAGAATGTCAGCATGGGAGGACCCCCTGGAAGAGCAGTCCCTCCACAACCTTCACCTGCAGACAACACCACAGAGGTCCTGGGAGCTCTGGAGCCCTCATCAAGGCAGAATCCAACCTGCAGGCAGAGGAAAAATAAGCTCTCTGCTTAAAGGCAAGGCAGAGGGCACTTTTGCTGCCATCAGAGAAGAGACACACAAAAATCCTACTAACTGGGGCTCTAGAGTAGTCTTGGGGTGAAAGACAACCCTGAATGGCTTCAGTAGGACACCGAGGCCAGAAGGGAACCACCATCCTGTCACAGAACCTGAAAGACAGCCCATGGGGCAGCTCACTCCTCACTTCTATGGGTGCCAAGCACATGTGTGCAGACCACAGGCCAGAGGGAGGCCAAACAACAATAACAAAAAACCCACTGGCCCAATAGAAGTAGCATGGTGGACCAGAGGTATAGGTTGTGGCCCTGTGACCATGGCCTAAACCTGCTTCCCCAGTCTTTCTCATTTCAGGGAAAAGCTACCCACTTCCTGTGGCTGCTCAGCCAAAACCCTTGGAGTCATCCCTGCCCATCTTTCTTTAATACTGTGCATCTCATCCACAGGCAAACTCTAATATCTCCTATCTACCCCAGCCTGAGTCCTACCACCTTCACTGACATTGCCCTGAGTGCAGCCACCATTAACTCCCTTCTGCACCACTCTAATCACCTCTTAATTGATCTTCCTGCATCCACACTTGCCCCCTTGAGTCCATTCTCAAGGCAGCAGCCCCGGGAATCCTAAGGAAACACAAGTCAGATCACAGCATGCCTCTGCTCAGCCCCAAGGACCCTCGTGTCCTAAAGTAAACACCAGTACTCTCAGTGGCCTCAAAGGCTCTACACCAAGTCCTGACTTCCTCTTTCACTCCCTCCCTTCTCCTGCATCCATGCCAGCCTTAAACAAGCACTGTGCTGCCCCACAGGGCCTGCTCTCTCTCCCAGAGTTCTGAGGGATTGTCCTCGTCTTCCTTCTGGATTCTCCCAGGGGTCTGCCTAGCAGAAAAGCTTTCCCCAGCTACTTTTCATGAAGCATCTCCCCTGTCCTATCACCCTTTCTGATTTCCTCTTGCTTGGGAACTGAGGATCTGAAAGAAGTCTACCCTAAATCAGGGAATAGTACATGAAGAACAGGATATCACATGTGGCTGATGACAGCTGTGACAAAGACTTAATGAGCACAGGGAGGAACATAAACAGTGACAGCCCAAGTTGAAGGGCTACCTGGAAGGTGGGAATAGTTTTTATGCAGTGGCCGCACCTCACTTGCAAGGGCCCCAGAGCCATCCCCTGCCCTTCGGGGCTGCTGTCCTGTCCACCGTGTAAAGGGCTAGGCATCAAAGACCTTCCCAGCTCTGACAGTCTATGACACTGAATTCAAATGAGTCTTAAAGGAGCATCTCTTCCACTGTGCCTTTTGAAACACCCAACTTAAAAATTGTTCAAAGAAAAAAATTTTACTAAATTAAACTTTCATTCCATGGACTCTGTCATACTTCAATGTTCTACTCTGTTCTGAAAAAATATCCACTTTCCTCAAAGTGAAATCCATAAATACTCACAGAATTAACAACTACCCAGAGCTCCCTAGACCCACCATGGCAGGCCCTGTAGCCAGACACCTCCCCTGGCCTAATCCTGCTGGCCGTGGGGATCACACAGCTGTGAGTTTCCTGTTTCCTTACCCACACAGAGCCCAGGTGAAAAAGATAGGTGGGACAATCAGAGGAAAATGCCTGGAAAGGTGAAAATAACAAAAATCCTTCTGAGAGTGATAGGAAGGGAGATGGGGAGGGTAGAAGATGAACATTTTAAAACATATAGTGAGACTAAAAGAAATTTTTAATGTTGCAAGAAATGGTTGCCCAGGGCCGGGGATTTAGCTCAGTGGCGCTGTGCCTACCTCGCAATCGAAAAGTCCTGAGTTCAATCCCTATACCAAAAAGAAAAAAGAAATGGTTGCCCTCCGTAGTAAGCAGAATAATAAGCCCTTCCTCCCCTAAATATGTCCCCATGCTAATCCCTGAAGCCCTGAACATGTTAGGTTATATGACAAGGGGGAATTAAGGTGCAGATGGGATCAAGGTTGCTAATAAGCTGGCCTTGAGGTGGGGAGAGCAGCCTGGGTTATGCAGGGGGGGCCCAGTGTCATTATAGGGTCCTTATATGTGAAAGAGGGAAGAAGGGGAGCAAATCAGACAAATGGCAGCCTGAGGGGGATTCAGCCAACATAGCTGCCTTTTTAAAAAGCCAACAATTATATCTGCCTCAATTGTTCTTATAAACAACAAATGAGATAACAGATACACTTAGTATGGTGCCCAACAAACAGGGAGTAAGTCATAGGTGAAGCAGAAGCAGCAGAAGAAGGGGCAGGCCAGAGATGTATGTTGATTGACCAATATAAAGGTCAACACTATTAAACATATGTTAAGCATACTGGTTATGCTTTACCTGATATTGACAGGGAGTGGGATATGGATGCATTTTTACCTGCTACCCTCTTCCTAGAAGGCAAAGTTCCTACTACCTCTCAAAGTATAATAACCAGTCCAAGGCTGCAGAAGTTAGAAAGGGCAGAGCAGCCTTGCTAATTCAGACCATTAGACTCTAGAACCTATTAAAAATAAGGACCCATGTGGCAGTGCACATCTGTAATCCCAGCACTCTGGGAGGCTGCGGCAAGAGGATCACTAACTTGACCCCACCCTGGGAAACTTAGTGACTTAGCAAGATCCTGTCTCAAATAATTTGTAACTTGGTCCAAAGGTCTCAGGCTCAGTCCCTAGTACTGAAAAATAAAAATTTTCAAAACAAAAGCAGTAGGTTCTCAGTCAGTATCTGGCAATTCACAAATAGAGTACAGAATAACTCTGGAAGTAAGAATCTTAGCCAGAGAAATGTATGAGCTGGAAAGATGCTTGGAAATCATCTCCCACAGTGGTCAAGTTTGATAGTCAAGGGCACTGAAACCCACAGAGAAAATGACGAATCCAAGGTTGTTTGTCAGCATTTCACTTTTGTGACAAAATACCTGCAAAAAATCAACCTAAGAGGAGGAAAGGTTCATTTTGGCTCACAATTTAAGAGGTTTTAGTCAATGGTCACTTGGTCTGTTGCTTTGAGCTTGCAGTAAAGCAGAACATCATGGCAGGTAGTATGGGGTGGAGCAAAATTGTTCGCCTCATGGAGCCCAGAATGCAGAGAGAGAAAGGAAGGGTCTGGGGTCCCAATATCCCCTGTGAGAGCACGCCTCAGTTCTTTCTACTAGACCTCACTTCCTAAAGGTTCCATCATCTCTCAAGAGAACCATCAACTGGGGACAGAGCCTTCAACACATGGCCTTTGGAAAACACTGCAAATCCACATCATAATCCAGAGTCAATCAGTGAGTGAAGATAAAGTGAAGACACAGGAGGCTTAGAGACCCCTGGCCACCTGGTCCTGTAGATCCTCCTCAACTTCTCCAGGTCACTCTACCAGACTACTATAGCCCAGAATGCACCCTCATGGTTCATTTGAGATAATTTCACTTTTCTAGGGCAAACTTGTCCCAGCACTGGAGGAAAAAGCAAGACTCTCTCAATCAAACTAGATGCAAGCAGATTTTAACTCCACGTGAAGAAGACTTTAACAGTCAGAAACATGCAATGGTGCTGTAGAAGTGAGCTCCCTATCATTGGAGTTGTTCAAGCTGAGGCCAGTCATCACCTAAAGGCTATGGAGAGGACTTTTCCTAAGGGCTGGAGGAAACACCATTTGTTCATGTGTTCAGCAGACTCTAGAGCTGGTTTTCTGGTTCAAATGCCTGCTCTGTCCCTTACGAAGTTTTTAAACCTGGGCAAATAAAATAACTTCTCTAAATTTCCTCATCTGTAAAATGAGTTATAATAATATTGCTCTCACAGAAAATTTATAAAATTAAAATAAATTTACCTAAAGACTTAGAATGGTGTTTTATTTTTAAAAATAGGCTAATATCAAAAGTTTATCTTTTTTGCCGCTAATGTTGGTGTTAGTAGCAATAACGTTGGCATGGAGCAATCTTCACTGACTGTCTTCTGTGATAAGGCCCTGCTCTTCCTGCAAAGAATACAAAGATCCCTGCTTTGGGGAAACTTATTATGTACTATGGAAAAGACAAATAATAGATAAGTAAATAACTAAAAGAATCTCAGGCAATGACGGGTGCTATGAAAACAATAAAACAGGATGGAGATGATAGCATGGAGGTGAATTAGTCAAAGAAAACCACTCTGAGCAAGAATTTCTGACTGGTAGGGAATGGACAGTGGCGAGATGATTAGAGAACAATGGGGCCTACGCAGCAAAGAGGTCAAGCAGGCTGCTCTCATGCAGGTACAAGCAAGATGGGTTGAGTCAACAGAAACAAAACAGGTTGATATAAAGAACAGACCTGTAGATAGCTAGGCCCACCCTGAAAGAACAGGGGAGAATGAGGTAAGGCCATAGGAATGTGGTTTCAAGAAAGGAAAGAAAGCTGGGAGCCAGGCATAGCCATGGTGTTTATATGATCTACAGAAGCTGCTGTTTTGTATTTGAGCCCAAGTATGCAGCAAGAGGATTGCGATATATTCTCCTTATACGGGCATAAAAATGACAACAGCAGCCAAGCCAACTTTTGAACCTGCAGGAGGTGGAAGAGGAAAAGGAGAAGGTGATTTGAGCCAACTCTCAAAACAGTATTCAAGTAGGGACCTTCCCTCTCATACAAAGATAAAATACAGACAAACTACTCAGGATCCCCCTGAAGAGGTTCATAATCGTGACTTTAGGAGAGAATTGGAAGAGAGAGAGAGAGCTGCTGCAAGAGAGAAAAATAGGGATCATCCAACCTGAGAACACACAACCTCCTCCTCAGTGTCAAAGAAGTCTCGGTTAGACCAGATTCTTACTGCCAACCTTGATGCAGATGATCCTCTAACAGATGAGGAAGATGAAGATTTTGAGGAGGAGAGTGATGACAATGATACTGCAGCTCTTCTTGCAAAACTGGAAGGAATTAAAAAGGAAAGAGCTGAAGAGCAGGCCAGGAAGGAACAAGAACAAAAAGCTGAAGACAAAAGGATTCGTATGGAAAACATTCTTAGTGGAAATCCTCCCCTTAATCTCACTGGTCCATCCCAGCCGCAGGCCAACTTCAAAGTTAAAAGAAGGTGGGATGATGATGTTGTCTTCAAGAATTGTGCAAAAGGTGTACATGATCAGAAGAAAGACAAAAGATTTGTAAATGATACACTGTTATCTGAATTTTACAAAAAGTTCATGGAGAAATATATTTAGTACAGTTTTATGTGCTTAATTAAATTCTATAAAATGTTAAAAAAAAAAAAAAAAGAAAGGAAAGGAAAAAAAGGAGAGAGGGAAATCAAGGAAATGGACCAGACAGCTCAAAGACACCCATATGTCTATGTGAGAACTTAGCGAAGAGGAAAAGTGGTTTCACAAATCAATGGAGAAAGAACAGATTGTAGAGTAGATGTCACTGAGAAAACTGTCTTATTACTAAAAGAGAAAAACAACATCTCAACAATCATCTCAACAGATACAATAGATTAAATACATGAATGTGAAAGATAGGACTATAAAGTTAATAGAAAAAAGAGGAAAGTATCATTGAAAACTAAAATCAAGAACATAATAAAGAAAACTTTAAAAAATGTAAATAGTATGCCAAAAGAGAGATTAGTTATGTCAAAATAAAGAATTTATGTTAAAAAAACCCATGAGAAACAAAATTGTTAGAAAAGTAACAGAATGAAGAATGAGAAAGGGTATTTTACAAAGTCTAAAACTAACAAGAAATCAATATCTACTGAAAGGAAATTAAGTACTCTTTTAAGGGAGGCAACATTAACCAAAGCTTATGCAATTATCCATACATAATGTCTGGATTTAGTCAAAAGTACCAGGAATGTAAAGAAATAGGACAGAATGATTGAAAATAAAAATAAAAATAGACAATAGCAGGCTGGGGATTTAGCTCCATGGTTCCACTACCTGCCTCAAAAGCACATGGTCCTGAGTTCAATCCCTGGTACCAAAAAAAAAAAGATAATAGCAGCAGACCCCCAGGTGATCCAGATATCAGTTACTAGATGGAGACTTTAAAATGATAATCAATAGTATGCTCAAGAAAATAAGAGTAAAGAAGGAGAATTTCAAAAAGGACTGAAATCTATTGGTTAAAATAAAAATTCTAAAATAGAAAAATTAAATAAAATTAAGAATTCATTAAATAAGTTTAACAGCATATCAGACATGATAGAAGAGAAGAAACATGAATTGGAAAATAGATGAAGAGAAAATATCCAAATTGGAAATACAGAGAGAAAAATGGGAAAGAATATTTAAAACTACAGAATACAAACAGAATGAAAAGATCCATTACATATGTAACTAGAGTGCCAGGAGAAAAAAAGATAAGAGGGAACAAAAGCAATATTTTAAAAGACGATGGACAATAGTTTTTCAAAACCCATGACTTCAAGAAGCTGTATGTATCCCAAGCAGAATCATCAAAGAAAACTACATGTAGAGTCGCGTGGAAGACACCGAATCACCCTGCTGCAGACCAGCAGGTCTGCCCACACCCTACCGAGGTCCCGTGTGGCACAGGACACGCCAAATCAGCCCACTGCAGACAAGCAGGTATGTGCACGCCCTATGGAGGTCCCGAGTCCTGCGGAAGATGCCGAATCACCCCCCTGCAGACAGGCAGCCACCTGCTTCCACACTACAAAGACGCAGAGGACACCAGACCACCAGACCACAGTACTGAGTCCTGCTGCTCCCGGCCCAGAGGTAGGGGCTTCTGAGCCGCCGTCCCACTGCTCCTGATCCAGAGGAAGGGGCTTCCTGGTCACCATCCCTCCTGCTGCTCCCAGCCCAGAAGAAAGGACTTTTGGGCCACCTTCTGTCCCGCTGCTCCTGGCCCAGAGGAAGGGGCTTCTGGGCCACCATCCCTCCCACGACTCCCAGCCCAGAGGTAGGGGCTTCTGAGCCACCATCCCACTGCTCCTGGTCCAGAGGAAGGGGCTTCCCGGCCACCAACCCTCCCGCTGCTCCAGCCCACAGGAAAGGGCTTTTGGGTCAACATCCCTGCCGCTGCTCCTGGCCCCTGTCCCACTTCTCCCAGCTCAGAGGAGGTAATCCATGCAGGTGTTAACAGCCTCTGATACTCAATCACCTGGACCCAATGAACTGGCAACAAAAGGGAATCTGGAAAAAATGAAATCAGAAATAATTTCTCAGATAACAGGAGAATTTGCGCCCCTAGTGCAAGACATGATTAATAAATCTAGAGAGGCGCTCAGGAACATGATGAAATCCCAACATAAGAAACAAATGGAATCCATAAAACAGATGCAAATAGATTTCCAGGACATGAAAAACTCCACTGAAA
>NW_004624783.1:36725-57893 GCF_000247695.1 Heterocephalus glaber | reverse complement strand
CAAACCAGTCGAAATCAAAGAAAGCAAAAAGTATTTTAAAAAGCTGGGGTGAGGAAGCATACAGAGGCTTTTTAAAATGGATACACTCCCTTTAAAAGAGCAAAAATAAAACTATGGACTGACTTATAAAGAGCCATAATGAAACTCTAAAGCAAGGAATGACATGTCTAAAAGGATAAAGCAATAAACCACCAATCAATTCTATACTCATTATAATTACCTTCAAAAATAAAAGTAAAATGAAGACATTTCCAAATGAAAACTGGTTTAAAAGCTTAATGCACCTGCTACAAAAAATACTAAAGGGAGTTCTTTGTAAATGTAATAATCATTCCAATAAAAAAGAAAACCATCACAGTAGATTAAAAATTCAAATGTATGATGCTGATAAGATGTAAATATACTACACCATAAGCCATTTCAGTTCAGCAAACTGACACAGCAAAGAGTACAAGCCAGGTACAGTGGCACTTGCCTGTAACAAGAGGATGACAGATGTCAGGTGTCCAAGAGCAGCCTGGGCAACATACCCTGTTAAGATCACATCTCAAGAAAAGAAAAAGAATACATAAGCTCCCCCCCGCCATATCAAAATATACAATGAATGTTTACAATTTTTAATAGATAACAGTAAGACACATTGCCATTAATCAAAGTACTTCTCTCACTTCAAACACACTTATCCCCTCATTCTTGCCACTTTCTGAAGCAGTTATACTCTTTCTCGTTTTTATGAGTCGTGATGAAAAATAAGGTGAATACTACTGCCTACTGTTACCTAATGGAAATGCAGGCTCACAGAAACATTAAGGTGTGTCCTCATCTACCTTATTCACTAGATCTGGCACCATATGACTTCTGGCTGTTCTCTCAAGTCAAAATGACCATGAAAGGTAAATGTTTTGAATCAATTCAGGACATCAAGGGAGCCCTGACAGCACAACTAACAACATTCACAAAAGGGGACTTCCAGAACTGCTTCAGAAAGTGACAAGGACAATGAGATAGCATGTTCAAAGTGAAGGGGGAGTATTTTGAGGGAGATTAATGGAAATGTACCTTATTGCAACAAGTTTTTATTTAAACTTTTACTATAGTTTTAGGTCACACTTAGTATAACCAGAGTAGAAATAAGCTAGAAATCAAAAACAAAACAGTAACCAGAAAAATACCTCCAAATACTTTGAATTAATCAATATATAGCTAAATAGCACATAAGTCAAAGAAGAAATCACAATAGGAATGATAAAAGAATTTAACTAAGTTATATGAATATATAACATATTAACTTGCATAATGTGGAGGCCAGATCTGGCAAGGATGGTGCACGTTGGAAAATTTGCCAGCCAATTTGTGGACCTATGCACAAAATATTAATAAATCCAATGATATATAAAAAGATAAGATATCATAGCCAAGTGGAGTTTATCCCAAAGCATAAGGTTGGTTCTACATTCAAAATCAATCAGCATAGGAATCATCCAAATCTATTCCGAAAAAATAAAAGTAAGGATAAGGCAAAGAAATAAAATAAAAATGCCAAAAGGAGCTCTGTGGGAGCTGACTCACCATGGTATCTAGAAACACAGGAAACATGTGTTACCGTGCCAGCCAGGCTATGTGGCTCCAGATATGTTTTGGGACTATCTGCTAATGCCTTCCTCAGCTGTGGAAAGAAGTGAGTGAGGACTAGGAAGGTTCCCTGCAGCTTCCAGGATATGTGACCTCAGGGCTCCATTCTCTTGGTGACTGACACAGAGCATCCCTGCTCCACAGGCTTTCCATGAAAGACTAAGGAGCCATTCGGGCCTGGACAAGGTGGTGCTTCTCTATAAGAAGCCATGACCTTGGCAAGCTCACCTGAGAGGTGAGGGCTGGCTGCCCTGATGCTTGAACGCTCTTTCCAGCCTCTCTTGGATCACCCTGGGATTTCCACCAGGCAAGTACAACTTCGGGGAAATCCTCTCCCCCTCTGTGTGGCCATCCACTGCTGGCTCATCCCCTGAAAGACCTCTGAATGGTGCTCTATCTCGTGGGAGCAGCCCTTTGCTGGGCAGGTGGGAAGGGCTGCTGGGGGTGGTTTTCTGCTTTTCCTTGGATGGTTCGCTAAGCTGGCCTAGGGGGCTCCTGGAGATGGAGTCATTACTGGAAGCAGGGACCACCTGTGGGGCTAGACGTGCTGGGGTGCCACCAGAGAGGTCAGGCACCATGGGGTTCTCTTCCTCCTGGCGTTGAGTCTTGCTGCTTGAGGTCAGGGACCATCTCAGAGAGCGTTTGTGGAAAGAATCCTGTGGGGGCCAGGACAGAAATAGTGAGGATCCCCTTCTGGGAAAGCTGGAGAAATATATTATTCATTTGCCCATGGTGGCCCCTCCCCAGGAATATCTGTTCCCATCCCCAACTCTTTCCCTTAAAATCCTACCTAGTCTATGGGGAGCCATTCAAATGCTACCAACACAGATGCTCTGGCTGATGTGCACCCACCTGCACAAAAACCCCAGAGCACCTACAACTTCTCATGACCCTGCCCAGAGCACGTGTAGGTGGTAGAAGAAGTATTGCTCCAGTTTCTAAGTCCTGCACCCCCCTACCAGCTGGGTCATCTGTGGCAGCTATTTAAATTCTCTGTCTCTCATGTCCTCACCTGGTAATGGAACCACAGTTCAGTCGTCTGCCATTTCTAAACACCCAAACCTCGGGGCGGGGTGGGGGGGGATCCCTTTGAATTCCTGTGGTAAATCCTTTTAAATGATGGTAAGGTTGATTCTAGTCTTTATAAAGTATGAATATTTTCATGTTTATGCTTTTGCTTACTGGAGATTACTACAAACCCTGCTACAAGCATTATGTGGTTTATGCACTCTACTTATATACTGAAGTCAAAGTACTTCCAAAATACATCTGGCCCCAAAGGGAATGAGGAGCCTGTGGTATTTACTTCCTGCAAGTTCATGGTGAGGTGTTAGCCAGGCACACCACAGCAGTCAACATGGTCCCTGCTCCACTTACTTGCCCCTTTTTATTGCCATATGGCCCTCCCCACCCATGGTAGCCAAGTAATGGCAGAAGCCATTCTACACTCATCTCTAGTGTCCACAGCACTTCCCCCAGCTCAGCAGCCTATACTGCATAAGCAGTCAAGATTTGCGTAGTTTTTGAAATGAAAGAATCCCAAAGGAGCCAACTGGAATGCTCTCTTCCAATCAATGACTAAATGAGGAAATGGGAACCCCTGTTACTACTCCACAGAGGGCAGGGGAGAGCAGAAGGATAAAAATAAACCTACTGAGCTTCTCCATGGTTTAAATTTCAGGACTATTCAGCTTTTCCAGAAATAATTCAGAGCCAAATGGAAGCCTAGGATAGAATAAGGAGAGCTAATTTCATAGTGTTCTGGCCTAGTGGAAATTACTAGGCACTGTGAACCTGCTCCAAAAGCTGTGAAGGGCATCCCCTGTCCAGAGCAAGAAAAACATTACAACCATTCCCAAGGACACTCAAATTTCGGGCATAGGATGAGCACAATCTCTTACCTCGTCCTTAAGAATGGTGCTCATCTAGTGGTAAAAACTGATGAAATCCTAGCAAACTTTGGCTCCTTTCTCTTGAGCAACCAATAGATATGGCCAAAGCACAAAATATCTTCCAGAAAATCTAGGGAAATTTACAGAAACCCACCCTTTGATCTCTTTCACAGGATTCAGGTGCCACAGGGGTAAACTTTAGCTCCTCAATTACCAAAAGGAGAGGTTTGCAGCAACACCTTTGGTAGTAAGGCAGGTTCACACCACCTCCTTACACCACAGTTATGAAGGCATTCTCAACTGCACACACTGAATAATTAGAATGTCATGGTAAGACAGGACTCTGGTGTTCATCTGGTCCACTGGTTCTCAAAGTGTGGTCCAACAACGCTTGGGGTTCCTAGATGTTAGAGAACTAAAAACTATTTTCATAGTCATTGCTATGGTTCAGATATGATTTGAGTATATCCCTCAAAGGTTCACATGCTGGAAGCTTGGTTGCCAATGTTGTAGTGTTGAGGCAATGAAACCTTCAAGAGATGCAGCCTAGCAGAAAGCATGGGGTCATGGAGGCACCATCTTTGAAAAGGATCAATGCAGGACTTGTGGGACTGGGTTAGTTCCCATAAGAATGGGTTGTTACAAGGAGTCTGGCACCTGCCCTGAGTCCCTCTTCTGTTCACACATCCTGGCCCTCCTACATGTACTGCCACCACGATGCCATCATATTGTGATATAGCCAGAAGGCCCTCACCAGAGCCCAAGAAGATGGGGCCTCCAATCTGAGACTTTCAGCCTTCACATGAGCTAAACAATCCTCTTTTTATACTTTACCCAGAATTAGGTATTTTGTTATTGCAACAGAAAAACCAAATTAGTCAGTAATTATACAATTTGCCTTTTTCATGTTGTTTGCTTTCTGCGCAAACCAATAGCGGGGGAAACTATTGGCTCTGAATGTGAATCAAGGCAGTGACACTGTTATGGCTTATATCTAGATGTCCCTCCAAAGCCTCATGTGGTCATAAATGGGGCTTTTTGGAGGTGGTTGGGTCTAGGGTGTGTGATGCTGGGGTCAAGCATGTGATACTAGGATTGATTCATGGTTCAATGTTAGGATTAAGGCTGCCCCACCCTGGGTGTGAATGCTACCCCCCCTAAGGGTGGGTAGCCTAGATAGGCTATAAGGGATAGAAAGAGGGTCACTGCTTACTTGCTGCTTGGTGCCTTGCTGCCTTCTGCCTGCCAAGAACTGCCATGAACTCCTCTGCAATGCCCTCTGTCATGCCACCCTGCCTTGGAGCCAGCTAACTATGAACTAAAACCTCTACAAACTGTAAGCTACAATAAACCTTTCCTCCTTTAACTTTGGGTGTTGGGTATTTTACCTCAGCAACAAGACAAGTACCTAATACAGGTACCAAACTTTGCCAAAGCTTAAGGTATTCTTCACTGTTATAACCTGGCAATAAAAACGAATGAATAAAAAGCCTACTTCACTCAAGAATGTCCATGCTGACTCATAAGAATTATTAACTTTATTCGATCTAGGCTCAACATCTGCTGAGTGGGAAGGATGGTGGTAAGCACTTGAGTGACCATCTAAATTCTGAGCAAATTTGCTGTTATTTTCATGGAACCACTGAAAGACAAACCATGGTGATTCAGACTTGGGTTATGGGCATGAATTTCTTAAAAATAAATTGAGTCTGTCATGTCAAGGCAAACAAATGGTGTATTATTATTAGTAACAAAATACAAGCTGTTGAGTAAAAATAAGAATTTGAGAATTCATATCCTGTGAGCCTGACAGCTTTGGAGTACTTAATAACTTTTATGATAAGTTGGATGATAACATCAACAGATGAGAATTTTTTTTCGTAAAATGAAATGTGTTCATACTTGGATGATGTATATAACTCAGTAACCAATATTTTCCAAATGATCAATTCATCATGTTAATAAATTATGCAGGGATAAAAACTCAAAGTGTAAGAGAGACCAGTGGAAATTTATAAAATACAGAAGTTTGCTGATGTGGTTTAAGATTCCACATTAAGTAACTACAATTTGTCTAGTTTTAGGGTGGTATCAAAGAAGAATACCCCTAGTTTTCTGAAAAGCCTGTGTTAAAGCACTTTTTAATATTTTTAAAATACTTTTCCAAATTTTCTTCATGCACTTCAATCAAAATACCATATTGCAACAGACCAAATTCTGAAACAAAAATGAGAATTGAATTGACTTCTACTAGGCCAGATAGTGAAGACATTTGAAAAACAAATGTAAAACAATGTTACTCATCTCACTAATTATTTTTTCTTTTGGTTTGGATAATGTAGAGGTTTTTTATTAAAATAGGTTCTGTTAAATATAATGAGTTTACTACTATTACTGCTATTTTAATGGTTTAAAAAGTAAATGTTTTTTAATTTTTCATTTTTAATTTCTAATACAGGAAATTTCAATAGACATCATCCACACAAACAAAAGCTCTTGGGCTCCTCAATAAGTTTAAGAGTATGAAGAGATCCTGAGACTATAAACCCTGAGAGCTGCTGCTGTAATCTCTCTACCACACAGGACTATTTCCACTATGTCCCCAGTCGATGGCGATTCTCTTTGACACAGCTAGTCCTGTCCCTTCCAAAACAACCTGTCCTCCTGCTGAAGTGGCTCTGACTCACTCCAGCATGGGGGCCAGCTGTGCTTTCTGGAGCCATTAGGCAAGTCTATATCACTCAATCCAACAAGATTAGCAAGCACACACCATGTTCTACACACAAACAGGATATAATCCCTGCTCTCAGGGAGCTTACAAACCAAGCCCAAAGGAGTCCCTATGCCACTCCAGTCTACCCACCAGAAGCAACCACTCAGGGTACCCAGGAGGTTCTGAAAATCCCATCCAGGTTTGATAAAAAAAGAGCACTGAGCCACAGGCACAGCATGAGAGAGGCAGTCAGGAAGCCCACCTTGGCCACTCAGAGACTAAGCTATTCCTACCTCCATGTTTGAAGAAATCCCTTACATTCTGCCAGCAAGATTTCTCTTCACAAGATTAAACATCTCCAAATCTTACAACTGTCTCTACTATTCACCTCCCCACACCCTTTCTTCTGGACATGGTCTAGTTAGTTCATGAATGTCCTTCAACAATGAGACACTTAGGACAGGACAAGGCATCAAGGTGTGGCCTGAATTATGCAATGAGAAGCAGATTCTCTCTGCCTTGATCTGGACACAAAGATGCAAGATCACAAAAGCATGGACAACCCAGACCCCAAGGGCCTTAGACAATCACCTAACCAAAGATATCAAAGCCAAGAGAAATAAAACCTGGATCAGAGACCCCACAGGACAGATGCAGAAGCAGGGAGACAATCCACTTTCTGTCCTGATCCCAAATGAGTTAGGAGAACAGGGCCGGCACCCACGCTTCATCAAACATATGCAGGTAAGTATGAGTGCGGTGGCAGCCGAGATCTCACACAATCTCTCTCAGCTTTGCTCAGGCTCCTGACGTTGCACTGTATGCTCTGTGTTTAATTTAGCTTCATTTTCCAGTTTATTGTTTTGTAAACTCCTTTTGCACTTTTCTCCATTTGGTTTAATCTCCCCTTCTAATGAGACCATACCATAGTCTCTCCTTAAAAAAGACTAGGAAACACTGACGTTAAATTTTCACATTCTTCTTAAAAGACAAAAAGCAGAATAAGTGAGACTATAAAGTTTAGGGTTTGTATTCTCCTTTAACTATCATGTTTTAAAAAAAATTTTTTTTAAATGTTCTCCAGATTTGGATAGGTCCCCTACTTCTGAATTGCAAAGACAAACTTGGAATGTGTTTCCAATCCACAAAGAAATATAAAACAATGACACCTCATTGATATAAAGGGTAAACTGAAGGCAGGGAAGGAGATGAGGCTTGTCCAAGGCCCAGGCATTGATGATGTGAGAGCCAGGGAAGAAACAGGCAAGTACTCTTCCCATGCTCAGAATCCCCCTTCTGTCCAGGGGGCACCCAATAAACGCAGGCGGTGCTCTAGCCCTGTTCTCACTCCCCAATCTCACAGCAAGGGAGAGTGGCCCCACCTGTGAGGAACTGTCCATGGGTCCAGCCATCATCCCTCGGAAAATCAGGCCAGACTTGGGTCTGGCCTTCTCTCCTGCCTTCTTCACATCAGTGCAAGGATCCAGCAAGTGCAGCTTGTCCACCTTCTCCCATGCAGATGCCAAAGGGGTGCTTCCATCTGGTACTATGTGCCCAGGCTTACTCTTGTGTGGGGGCCTTTTGCATGATAAATTACCAGGTATATCTCCATCAAGACTGTCTTGTCTGTAAAAAAGAAATAACTCCATTGAAACACTCCCCAAAAGGAATCAGTAATGCCGATAATATATTATGATAATAAATCCCACAACCATGATCACTCAGATCAATCCAATTCATATATATATATATATATCTCCTAACCAGTGTGATATGATGAAAGGTAAGTAACAGAAAATACTCTGGTAGGGCCAGGGATTTAGCTCAGTGGTTCCGCCGCCTGCCTCACAAGCGCAAGGACCAGAGTTCGATCCCTGGTACTGCAAAAAAAAAAAAAACAACACTCTGGTATCAGAGCATTCTAGCCTATAAAATAACAAGCAGACACAGAAAACAAGCAAACAAAATCAGAAATGAGGGTCCGTAATAGCATCCCTCAAGTCCTTGCTTATCCAGACCTGAGTGGTCCAGGAAAAACAGAATCCTGCAGTACAAGCCTGGGATGTGTGGAGTTTGGCTCTACTGCACCCACCTGAGAGTGGTGGATAAAACCCATGGCAAACTTAGCATTCCCTGCCTATCCAGGAAAGTTTTACAGGTGTGCCAATGTCTTCATGTGTGTTTGTGTATGAGTGTGTGGTGTGTGTGTGTGTGTGTATGTGTGTGAGAGAGAGAGAGAAGGAGGAGGAAGAGGAGGAGGAGGAGAAGGAGGAGGAGAAGGAGAAGAGGAGGAAGAAGAAGAGGAGGGGGGAGGGGAGGAGGGGGAGGGGAGGGAAGGGGAAGAAGAAGAAAAGAGGAGGGGAGGGGGAGGAGGAGAAGAAGAAGAAGGAGAAGAAGAAGAGGAAGTTGTTGAGAGTGAAAACAAGCAAGTAGCAAAAAAGATCAAGAGAGCCCAAGATATGAAGCAAGAGACTCAGGTGAAGTGGAGCCTTCCTGGGGCTGCGCAGAGGCAGCACTCTCTGACGGCCCAGCTTTGCTGTGCCCCTGGGCGTGGATGAACACTGACACCTGCTCTCTGCCACACTACCCTCCAGGGCTGAGTCACACGTGAGAGCAGCAGTCACGTGTGCTATGATGGGAGCACGTCAGGCAGAAGGGACTGGAGCCATCCTGGCGAGTGCCAGCAGGGCTTCAGTGAAAGGTGCCCTGTATCAAGAGACTGACCAGGCGAGAAAGCCCCAAGAGACAGCACCGGGCTGAGCAGACAGGCCTGTAAGGCAGGACATGCCCAGGCAAGCAGGGGGCACTGGTCTCACATGGGGCTTTGCAAGTTAACCTAAGGAGTTTGGCTTTTCTCCTAAAAGCTGCAAGGAATGTCCATCCATCAGTCTTTTGGGAAGGAGCAGCCTGGCCAGACTTGTTTTGTGGGAAGCTCCCACCATCTTGTGTGAGGGCTGGATTTAAGAAGAGGTGCACAGGGAATGAGGGTGGGGGTGGGAATGAGGCCCTTGGCAGCAGTGAAGAGAGGGTGGGGTGGAATGGCAGGTGTCACTAGGGAGCTGACAAGACCCAAGGAAACAGAAAATGACAGGGAAGGAGGAGAGTAAGGGAAGATACCCAAGTGCTGGGCTTAAACTTCTGCAGTGCTACTTTTTTTTTGGTTTCTCAGAAATACTTAATTTTTCAGGCAAGTAAACGCCTCTGAAGGAGGAACCACCTTCTTCATAACTTGAGATAATGATTTGTAATGGTCCCATCCTTTTGCAGTTTGACATCCAGGCCCTGAGCTTCAGCTGCCCTAGGAAATGAGATGCTTTTCTGCTCAGTGGGGGAAAAAAAGACCCTTTCCCCAGAAGTTAAACTCGCTATGGGGGACTGTATGGGGGACTGCTGGTAAGGTAGGGTGTGACGGTTGTCAGTTAATATTCTCCAGATAATAGAGGTTCCATTAAGAATGCCTAATCATTTTCTTCCTGAGAGTTCCATAGACTTTTATCTTTCAGATTTTCTCCACTTCTACAATGTTTCATTGCCTTTTACAATATTATACTCCTGTTCTTGAAAAAGTCAAACAAAGCAGGACCCTGAACCTTAGATGTTTCAGAATATAAAATATACAATTTTAATAATCAGTGTCCTCCATCACAAAGTGCTTCATTCTCATGACCTCTAGAAGAAAATAATGGGGCTCCACAGCAGAGATTGTGAAACACAGAGTATAGGAAGCTGAATAATGACTCCCCCAAAATGTCCAAGTCCTGATCTGTGTAATCTGTGACTATATCACCTTCCATGGTAAAAGATAATTTGTAGACATGGTTAAATTAAGCACATTGAGTTGGGCAGATCATTGTGGATTATTTGGTGGGCCCAGTGCAATCACTGTGGTCCTTCTTGGAAGGAGACAGGAGGATGAAAGTAGTAAAGAAAATAAACCTCTTTTAGTAGTAGTTAGGCGATGCAACAAGGCAAGCTCGAGGGGTATGCCCGAAGGCGGAGAAAGGGGCCAGGAGCCAAGGAAGGCAGGCCCTTAGGAGGCGAGAAAAGAGAGGTGGTGGGTTTGGCCCTCAAAGCAAAACCTCAAATGGACTGGCCCTCAGACACCTCGCCTCTATGCGGTGGGACTGTGTCTGGACTCAGGACCTCCAGAATCAATTTGCATTATAAGAGACATTTACAGCCAGTTGACTTTAAGGAAAACAGATTAGTGTTCTCCATGATGCAGGTGGACCTGATCTATTAATTGAAGACCTTAAGAGCAAAACCTGAGGCTTCTCAGAGAAGAAGTAATTCTTCCTCAAGACCATAACACAGGAATCCTGTCTGAATCTCCAGCCATCAGGCCCTGCCCTAAACTATAGACTTGCCAGCGCCCACAATTGTATGAGTCACCTCCTTAAAATAAATCTCTTTATATATACTTACCTGTATGTGTGTGCACACATCTACATACACAGGCAGTCCTGGCCTACAATAGTTCAGCTTACAGTTTTTCAATTTGACAATGGTGTGAAAGCAATACACACTCAACCAAAACCATACTTTGAATTTTGAATGTTGACCTTTTCTAGTGACGTGTAATACAGTACTCTCTGGATGCTGGTGAGTAGCAGGAAGCTTTGGTATCTAGTCAGCCACAGGGTCACAACAGGAAACAATCCGTACTCTACAGTGTATGGTGCTGCTATGCTTTGAAGTTTTGCAGGCCAAGTGAATTAAATGCTTTTTCAACATGATTTTTCAACTTACAATGGGTTTATTAGGACATAACACCATCACAAGTCAAAAAGCATTTGTATATGCTACTGATTCTATTTCTCAGGAGAACACCTGCTGATAAAACCACTAAGTTAGAGCAGCATAGGAAGCTACTATACAGAGTAAATGGGAAGAGATACCTGGCCTTGCTTGTTTCTGCCAGTGATGTTCTCCAACCTGTGTCTTCATCTGAAAGGTCATATATATTCACCAGCGTGGTCTCTGAGCATCTTGCCAGCAATTTGTTATCTTTCTTTGGAATTGAGAGTGCAGGGATTGGAGTTTCTTGGTTTAAATTTTTATCCACATTTCCAGAGTAATCCAAAAAGTATCTAGTAATGAGTTCAAGGCTTGTTTTTAGAGGCTTTTCCTTTGCCTATCATTGGGAGTTGGGAAAAATCATTAATCATAGATACAAATTCTTTGACATAAGTTTTATTGACTTCTCACTCATTCATACATGCTTTCAGTGAATGCTATTGCATAAGCCAGGTGCTGTGTTGTATAGGGATACAGAGATGAAGACAAAAATCTCTACCCTAAAAGAACTGCTACATAAAACATGGGTCAGGCAATCCAGTGAACAATTACAATATTATGTAATGTGAATGGTGGAGTTCCCAAGCAAATTTCCTCTATATGCAAATTCTCCTAGGAATAACTATAAAATACCTATCCTTTCATTTAAAAAAAAATTTAGGTCTATAGAAAACACTAACTCTGTAGATCTAGAAACATTTGGGGCCTGAATATTTTCTTAATGTGTGACCTCCACATGAAGCAGAAAGTTAATATGAAAAGCATAAAAAGTCAGATATGGTGGCACATGCCTAGAATTCAGTCAGATATGGTGGCATCTGGGAGGCTGAGGCAAGAGGATCACCACAAGGTCAAGGCCAGCCAGGGCTCCATGGTGAGTTCAAGACCAGTCTGAATTACAAAGCGAACAAACAAACAAAAAAGGGGGTTGCCAGAAACTGTTGTGCTGTTTCAAAAAATGAAAAGTATACAGAGGCAGTCAGGATTATAAAATTGCCCCAGTCATTTGGGCAGACATAGCTATCCAAACAGACTGGCCTCGGGCACCTGCTATTCATCAGTCTCCACCCCAAGACCCTGCAAATACCCCAGCTCTGCTGAGCTGTGGCCAGACAAGGGGCGTTCAGGGATTCTGCAATCTATTAGTAGTAAAGCATCCAACAAAGAGCCTGGGGCAGAGCAGTCTTCAGCATGTGCCCAGTCCCTCCCCTGCTATTCTTCTGATCTGACCACAAAATTCAGAACAAGACCATGCCAAGGGACTGTGACCAAATGCAACAGCCTTATCAGATAAGATCAAGGGGCAGTTTTATTTGTTCACTTGCACACTTTCTTTTCGCAAGATACCAAAGAAAAGAAAAGAGACAATTTTGCTTAAGTCTGAAGCTTACAACGAAGAGAGTCAAGGGAAAGATATTATAGAATTTATTTCAATTTCTTGCTTTTTCTCTCAGTAAGAGAGATGTATGGCCCTGGACTGTCTGAATAATACCTTAATGGTTTTCATATCACTTGCTCACAGCAGGCACACAGCCTTTATATGAATCTAGATACTGTTTTTCAAAACTTCAATTTTACTTAGGCATTTAGATTTACCATATTCCTCATAGGGAAAAACAAGTTACTAGAAATATTAACATTAAATTGCAGGACTTTCCTAGGATCATACTAGCCTGGGCTGAGTGAATGACAAAATTATCATGCAATAAATGGACTAATAAGCCCATGTTTCTTTTAAATACAGGCTCCAATTTATTGTGTCACAGCTAATAACTACTATTTAAATTAAATAATCAGGGCACTTACCAAGGGCTAATGAAAATATCTTAGGTATTTTAAGATAACATACTATATTATGGCAAGGAAATAAATATAATTTGAATGGCAAAAGTACTTCTTGGAACCTAGGTAAAGGTGATTTTCCATAAAATCTCAATGGATCAGAAGGGTTAGTTAAGTTTTCTGGGCCTCTATCTTACTCCCTGTGCAGAATATCCCTAATTAGTGTGGCCAATGCTCCTGCCTCAGAATCTACCAGACAGAAGGTTCGAGTATCTGCTGCTGGGGTTGAAGGTCTTCCTCCTCCAGCACTGTGTCCATGAGTGCACTCAGGAAAAGGAGGTGTAGTGTGTCACACCAGACCCAGAGGATCAAGGCCAGCTGGGTGATGTCTTACCCAGCCTCTGAGATGACTTCACTTGGCTGCCTCGACTTTTTTCTCCTCAAGGGGGAACAGGGAGCACAAGGGTTTCTGGCAAGCACAGAGCACCAGGAGGGTGGGGGACCTGTTGGTTGAGGTTTACAGATTTGCCTGAAATTCTGTTTCACTTTATGACTCGAAACCAGGCCTAAGATCCTCTCTGTCCCATTAGATGGTTTTCAAGGGGTTTGGAGGTTCTTCTGGGTATCTTAGAAATAACCTTGGTCTCACTTCTTTGTTAATATAATCTGCTGAAATGTTACTTAAAAACAGAGTGACAGGGCCAGGGATTTAGCTCAGTGGTTCCGGCGCCTGCCTTGCAAGCGCAAGGTCCCAAGTTCGATCCCCAGTACGGAAAAAAAAAAAGAGTGACAAATAATAAGCTTGATCACTATTACAGTGATGGATTTGGGAATCTGAGTCCCTACCCTGTAAGTGACTGAGACTTCACACAGCCACAATGCTCCAGCTCACAGCTTCCCTCTGGGGACAGGGAGGGTCTCATTAAATCAGTGGTTTAAAGGCTGGTTTACTGGGCCCTGAGGACTGTCCCAGAAGGCCAAGTAAGCAGGACCATCTCCCTGTCCCTACTTCCAATAGAGCATCCTCCTTTCTTTGTTTTGTATACTGAAGTTCTGTGTGAGATATCATTTTATTGCCTTGGTTTTTAAATTATGGTAAATGCAGAACTACATGGGCAATCATGAGTTTCTTTCTGACTCTGACACTATGCCCAACCACAAGGCAACATGTGCTAGGGAAATTCTTCTATAAATGAATTAGAAAATTCTGTATTCCTAACAGAAAGATCAATTAAGTTGTAATTATAGCTTCATTCATTCATATACTCATTCATTCAGCCACTCATTCATTTCACAAAAACATACTGATGCTTCACTATATCACCAGACAATAAGTTAATTATAAGGACACAAGAGTGTACAAAAGAGAGATTGTCTCTAGCTTTCTACAGCATCCAAGTTCATGGGAGAGGCAGATATTAACTAAACAATCATATAAATATCCTATTACAAATGTGACAAATCTATCAGGCACCGTGAAAACCTGTAACAGCTTGTAAGTGGATGGAGCCTGGGGATCGGGGAAGGCCGCCCCCACTGGAGCAAGTGTGTTCCTTTTGCTTTGACTCCAAAGCATGTGGGTAAGATGAACCCAATTACCACTTCTGCCTGAATTATATGTCACAGCAGACTTAAGACCAAGGTGTTACTCAGAGCAGAAGAAGGAAAATCTTCTGTAGGCAGGAAATGGAAAATTTTAGTATAACAATATTATATTCCTAAGTAGAATCTTACTAAAAATAGCCTCATGTAGGGAGGAGAGCACACAAGAACAACAGTGGGAGGCTGGGCACAGCCACAGGCTGGGGTTTGAATCAAACACAAAACAACTCCACACGTAACATGCCAACCAGAAGCACAGAGCCGGCAGAAGAGGAAATCCCTAGGGCAGCCCAACTCCAGGCACCTACCCCATGGGTGCTGCAGACTCAGTTCCAGACTCCACACCCCACCTTAGTAAGTACACACCTTGTTCTCCTTGTAGAGAAGCTCAAGATGCAAAACTTTCCGGAGATCATTTCTGCTGTTTATGCTGAGGTCAGAGCGAGGGCGTTCCTGGTCCATGGTCACACATGTCTTCTTTAGGCCCTGAAGGAAGATGTCTGAATTACTGTTTCCTTCTTTAAATCAAAACCTTCTGTCTTCTGACGCAAGGAAAACAAGAGACAACCGATGTGCTTCATTATGATCATTCTCAAACACTGACTTAAGAATTCATTTTTATTTAAACCTTACACTTGACATCACCTCCACAATTGTTCTGAATTTTACAACAGCCCTGTGGGGTCAGCTAAGGCTGGGGTTCTCAGCCCTTTGTATAGGCAAGGAGTAAAATCCAGGGAACCTGGACACCCAGAGCCAGCTCTGAGGCCAGGAGTTTGGCCCTACAGTTGGGGCTGTGGAGTATGAAGCTTTAAAAATAAACAAAAGAAAAAAATAAGCACAAGGCCAATATTCATTCCCTTCATTTCCCAAATGGAGAAACCAGAAGACAAGGAGGGTTTGTCCAGCTACACAGGAGAATCACACAACTGACCACTCCAGCCTGTGAACCTGTGATTCTGGGACCCTGACCCATGGGGAGCCCCTGGTAAATGTGTAGTGGGTAGCCAGAAAAGCCACTGTCCCTCATCCCACCCTGGCCCAAAGACTGAGGTCCTGACAATGGTAAACTGGGAAATTACTCTCCTATCACAAGCACCTGGCTTCTATTTGGAAAAACAACCCCAGGAGCTGCTGCCTATACTCCTAGGAGCCACTGTGGTTCTCAAATGTCCGCAGGATGAGAAGATGCCTCACAAACCACTCAGCCTATGTCACAGGGATTCCTTGTTCCAGATGGATCCCAGACTTTCAGTGCTGGACAGGGCTTGACTTCTCCCCTAGCCTTTGTATTCAGAATTTCGTAGAGACTCTAGCTGCTCAGAAAACAAGACAAAACCTACTGTCTGCCATGAATTTTGGTAAGAAGGTTCATTTGAGAAACAAGAAGAATGCACATGGCCTTGAACCAAAGAGAGTGAAAAGGAGTTCTGCAAGAAAGGGCACAGAAAGAACTGGATGTGTGTGTTGGAGAAAGGTGGATGAGGTACATTGGGGAGAGTCAACTGGAAGGAGAGGTAGGGCTCAAAAGCAACCTCTTGTGGATCATGTGGGCTTAACCACGGCTTTCCCACCTAACATATGTTATGGAATAGTCTATATAGAAGGATCCTCCCTCTCTGGTGGATATCTGTAAGTTCATCAATAGCTCCAATCACCAAGTGTTGGTACATTTAACACCCCCTCCATGTGAAGGATACCAGCACTTGAGGAAGTTTACAAGGATGTTCTCAGGAGTCAACCAGCCCTCAGCCCCATCCATTCCGCTCAATCTTCACTCACAAACCTTTGCCCTATACCTACTATGTTTCAGGCTCTGTTGTAGATGTAGGGGAAGCAGAAAGAATAAGAGCTAACATTCTTTGGGGAAATCAGACCATAAATCAATGGTAAGTATTCAGTCTTGCAGCTGCTAATATGCACCGCTGTGGAAAACAATACAGGGAAAGCAAATACAAAGACAAGGGGCACTATTTTATTTATTTATTTATTTATTTATTTATTTATTTTGGTACCGGGGATTGAACTTGGGTCCTTGCACTTGCGCAGCAGGTGGTGAAACCACTGAGCTAAATCCCCAGCCCACATGGGGCACTATTTTAGATAAGCAGCTATTTGTTCAGCATCACCCATGTGCTCTCTTGTCTTCTGGTTTCCCCATTTGTGAGTTGAAAGGCATGAACCACTCATTTACTAGTCCAGCTGCTAGATGCAGAGGAGTGAACAGATCAAAGTCCCATCCTCCTACAGCTTACATTCTATAGGGGAATGACAACAAGTCTAATATGCTGTGGGGAGAAAGATATATATAGCAAGGTAGGAAAACAGAGAGACTCAGGAGCTGGTATGGGGAAGGGATGCTATTTTATGAAAAATGGTCAGGAAAAGCTTCATTGATTGGGTGACAATGAGCAGAGACATGAAGGAAATGAGGGGCAGCCCAGACAGACCTTGGGAGAGTAGTGTTCCAGGCAAGAAACAGCAAGTTCAAAGGACCTGTGGCAATTGCAAGAGCCAGTGCATCTATAGCTTTATGGCCAAGGGACAAAGAGAAGACATTAGGTCAGAGAGGTGGGCCAGGGCCTGACAAGGAAAAAGCAAATAGGCTTTGGTGAAGTGGGAAAGGCTACAGGAGGATTTGAGAAAAGGTAGGTGAGGGACTAACATAATTTTAAAGGATCATTTGGCTGCTAGGTTAAAAACAGAATATAGGAGGTGGGTGATTAAGCAAAAACCACTTAGGGGTCCACTGAACAATTCACAGTTCACATAACAGACAGGGGTGACATGTATCAGGTCAGAGGTGGTAAGAAGTGGCTGCTTTCTGTATGTGCTCTGGTGGTAAAGCCAGCAGACTGGCTGATGGACTGCATGTAGGTGCATAAAAAGGAAAAGAGCCCCTAACCTGTAGGGTCTGTGCTGACTCTAGGTAGTGTCAAAATTGAGTTGAACTGTAGGACACTCAGCTGGTGTGCAAAGTGTTGGAAACCTGGTTGTTATGGGGTGGGGGGTGCACATTTGGTGCCATAAATATTGTGAGTTGAGCCACTATCAGAGGCAGGTAGAGATGATAATTAGACATGCATGTGGGAATATAGCATACTCAAAGAGATCAATTCAGGGTGAGGTCAGCTGGAGATAGACATTTTAGGATAATCTGCAGATAGATGATACCGGAACCCTTAAGACTGGCTGAGATACCTAAAGAATAGATGGAAAGTAGAAGGGAAAATGGCCATATAGTGAATCTTTGACACCACCAGCATTCACAGCACAAATCAGGGAAGGGGTGAGGGACAAAGACTCTGAGAAGGAGCCACCAGAGATGGTGAGAGAAAGCCAAAAGCAAATGTTACCTGGGAGCCAAGAAGAAGAACATAATCATCTGTGACAAACACAATTCTCAGTTCAAGAAGAGCAAATAGTGAAAATGAGAGATCAATGATGAGTTTGCTAAGAGCAGTCTCCCAGGAATGTGGAGACAAAAGCCCAATTAAAATGAGCCTGAGAAAGTTGGAGGCAGAGATGGAATCAGAGTATACAGCTAGCTCTTTCATGGGGTGTGGCTGTACAAGGAAGAAATAAAGTCTCGTAGCCACAGGGCTTGCAGGTCAAGCTGAGGTGCAGTAGGAGCCCATATACGTACTGATAAGAATACCCCAGTGGAGAGGGGAGCATGCAGGGCATGGGCACATGATGTGCCCCAAAGCATGTATGAGGACACAGGCTGCCTGACCCAGGCACAGAGGATTCATCTCCCAGGAACACAAGCTGGGATGAAGTGATTGGCTTGGGCCCAGAAAGGTTTATACATGAGGGTGTGGGAGCCTGTTGGACCATTCTCACTTCTCATGACTACTTCTGCATTCTCAGTGAACTTAGATGAGAAAGGAGCTTTGGCATGAGGAAAGAGAAGGTGTGAGATGGCCATCCAGGATTTGAGAGAGTGATCAGGCTGAACAGGTGTGACCAGGTATACAGGCACCTCTGGGAAACCACAGTTTGAGTGCCCATGACCTTAAAGTGATGCCGTCAGCTTGGTGGTGATGTTCTGCAATCTCATTCAGCTCTGCAGAGGCAGACATGGAGTAGGCTGAGTTGACTTTTACCCGGCTCAGAGGAGAATAAGGGAAAGAGGAGAAAAGGGCAAGACTATGGAGCAGGTTATGAAGCATGTGATTATGACAATGGGTGGGTAAGGTGTGAGCTGGGGGACTGAAAAGTTGGCAGGAACAATGGATGCACATGCAGATAAGGTTAAAGAATAGGTTGTGTGGGGCTGAGAAGAGGGACGTATTGGAAATAGGAAAGGTGAGATCCTTGGAATTGAGATCACAAAAAGGTTACAGTGCTAGTATGAACAAGCCTAGGCCATTACCCCAGGAAAGGTTGTCAGATGGGGGTCGGATCGCTGCAGGAGGAATCACAGAACCAAGAGGCCATCGAACCAGAGGAGTCACTGAACCTTGACATCACCAGAGGCTTCTCAGGAGTCTCCTTGAAGGCAGACTACACTTAGTGAGTCCAAGGACACCATTGTGGCTGGAGGGTAGAGGAATACAGAAGCCATAGTGGAAGTGTGTGGGATTGAAGAGGCTGGAGAGACCACTGGGAAACAGGAAGATTCATTTAGGTTTTAGGTGAACACCGACTCAACGGACTAACATCCAAAGGTTGAGTGGAGAACAAAGGAAAGTTTCCAATTTATACATTCGGTCAAAGGAGTTGGTCTTTCTAGTGATGTAGCAAGAGAGTTTACAGGACAAGGGCAGATAGTTTTGTAATTTAGCCTTGAAAGAAGGCAGAGCCTTGTGAATCTTGTGAGAATAAGATGACATAAAATTTGTGTATAGGACATAGTTGCCAATTTTATCTGTACCAGAACAAGGAGTTATAGTTGGGGGATCCAAGGCTGGAAAAACTTGTTTCCATTTAAGTTCTGCTTCAGAAGAGGAAGTCTAGAGGGTAGCCAGGTCTTGAAGGACCTCATAGTCAAATAGTGATGGGAAGCCAGAGGAGGATGGAGAGGGGTAGTGATATGGTCTGGCCTGCTCACCCTAGGTAAGTTTTTTGGCCTCCTAGTCTCACAATCATCCCATGTGGAAATGAACAATGAAATTATACTTAATTCTCAGGACACTTACAAGAATTTGAGAAAACAGACAGCATCCAGCAAGTGCCTGGTGCCATGATGGGAATTCTGCTCATGACTGCTGAGTACCTGCCCATGTGAAGCCTGTGCAGAAGCACTGAGCTGAGTGAGACCGGTATCACCCAGCTCTCTGTGACTTCCTGAGTGACTTGGGCCACTTCTTTCTACTCTCAAGACCTTCATGTGTGAAGATGAGACATGGGAGGCAGAGGAGGCCAAGAGGACAAGGCAGCCTCCAAGGTGCTGCCAGGTTCAGGGGTCAGCTCTGAGGCCCTGTGTGGACGGTGACACAGGTGGATGTATTAACTGTAACAGAAGCACCAATGAGCACACACAGACAAGATGAGTCAAGGATCACTCAGGCTGGAGACATCTGAGGGCTCTGGGAGATGGCATGTGGTTGGGGTGGGCCTGGGTAGATCAGGGGAAAAAATAGGGGAGAAGCAAGAAAGGGTGGGATGGTAAGCTGGGGTTGTGCTGTCAGGCATCCATGGATGTCTGCAAGGACTTTGATCTTGTCTGTGTCCAAGAAAGAAAAGGCATGAGGAAGCCCTCACTGAGAGTTCTGCCTGATGCTCAGATATAAAGGAAACACTGGTAGTGGTCAGCCTCCCAGGGTGTGTTGCTGATGCCCACAATGTAGTTGGGGCCAGTGATGGAAGGTCAAGGCAGGTATGAGGAAGCCAGATAGATTAAAACATTTTGAATAAAAACAAAATATAGGAACATGCTGAATCAGCCCGCTGCAGACAGGCAGGGCTGTGCATGCCCTACCGAGGTCCCGAGTCCCAGGGAACATGCTGAATCATCCTGCTGCAGACAGGCAGGGCTGTGCACGCCCTACCGAGGTCCCGAGTCGAGTGGAAGACACCGAATCACCCCGCTGCAGGCAGGCAGGCCTGCCCACACCCTACCGAGGTCCCGAGCTGTGCAGATCACACAGAATCAGCCCGCTGCAGACAGGCAGGTCTGTGCATGCCCTACCGACCTCCCGAGTCACATGGAAGATGCCGAATCAACCTGCTGCAGACAGTCAGCTACCTGGTTCCACACTACAAAGATGCAAAGGACACCAGACCACGGTACTGAGTCCTGCTGCTCCCGGCCCAGAGGTAGGTGCTTCTGAGCTGCAGACCCACTGCTCCAGGTCCAGAGGAAGGGGCTTCCCAGTCACCATCCCTCCCACTGCTCCCAGCCCAGAGGAAAGGGCTTTTGGGCCACCTTCTGTCCTGCTGCTCCTGGCCCAGAGGAAAGGGCTTCCCAGCCACCATCCCTCCTGCTGCTCCCAGCCCAGAGGAAAGGGCTTTTGGGCCATCATCCATACTGCTGCTCCCAGCCCCTGTCCCACCTCTCCCAGCTCAGAGGAGGTAATCCGTGCAGGTGCTAACAGCCCCCCGCGCCAGTCGAAATGAGAAAACATGTAAATAAGTCTCAAAACCAGACTATCACCTAGAGCAACCCCAAAGGGAAATGAGATGGAACACTCTGATACTCAACCACCTGGACGCACTGAACTGGGAACAAAAGGGGATCTGAAAAAATGAAATCAGAAATAATTTCTCACATAACAGGAGAAATTGTGCCCCTAGTGCAAGACA
>NW_004624783.1:13169-31674 GCF_000247695.1 Heterocephalus glaber | reverse complement strand
AAAAAAATTTTTAAAAATACATAAATAAAAAATAAAAACAAAATATAAATGTACACAAGGTCCTGAGTTCAATCCTCTTATCACACATACAAAAAAAAGAAAATGTAAAATGCATAGAAAAACACTTTCAAAACAGGTGTATGTCAGAAATGGGTAAGCAAGTATAAAGTTAATACATATGTGCACACTTTATCTGTGTCAGACATAATGCCTGGGAGCTACCCATACACTGTATTATTATTAATGATCATTTCAAATCTGCAGAAGGTGAATCTCATTTTTCCTGTTTTAGAGATAGACATTAAGGCAGTGAGTAACGTGCAGAAGCTTACACTTTCACATTACAAACTAGTAACAAATATTTGAACCTCCTCCATTCAAATAGTTGGTGGCAGCCCTGCATAGTGCCACACACCTGTAATCTCAGCACTCAGGAGGCTGAGGCGGGAGGATCACCATGAGACCAACTCAAAAAAACAAGTAACAAAAAGGGGGCGGGGGGAGGCAGGGAGGTTCAACCTCAGATAATGCCCCAACTCAACAGTGCATCACAGGGAAACAGAACCCATAGCAAATAGCCCTCAGGTACTTCTCATAGAATAAATGAATGATTCCCAGCACCTCTTGTCCGTTACCCCCAGCCAGCTCCTTCCACACCCTGGACCCCATCACTGCCAGAGCTGTGTAAATGCTTTAAAACTCTTCTGGGACAAAAACAAAAGGAGAATTTATAAATTTCTCCTACAAAAATTAGTACTACAGCAGGGACTCCCATCGTTGATTAAAATGAGTAAAGGTTTGACTCTCAAGAACTTTTCTCAGCTCTTTGGGATCTTTGGGGGAAGTCCTTTCCCAGTGGTCCTAGGGCAAGTAACCCTGGAGGCCGGTAACCCAGCTCAGGCTGCAGCCTTCCTGCCCTGCCCGGAGCCAGGAACACTCAGCTCTGCCCTGCAGAACCCTCCCCAGCTGGCTGCTGCCCACCACTCCTGAGAGCAGACGCTTCAGAAAGGCCAGGGACAGGGAGTACCTCCCCACCAAGCTTTGCGGAAGTGCCCAGGGCCTGTGACAAATAGCTCCTGGGAAATGTAGTTCTATCCTGAGAAAGCGGAGCTCCGGTGAGGGCATTTCTGAAGCAGGCAGCAGAAGCAGGCCAGGAACACTCCCTCCCCAAAGATGCCAGCAAAGTCCCAGACTGCTTCCCAGCACTGGAGCCAAGACCTGGGCTTTGGAGGGGTGAAGCATTACCTTTCTGCTGAGAAACTCCCTGACCAGGGAGGCGGCCACCTCCTCTACAAAGAGGCTGTCCATGCTGCCAGTTCTGCCCACGAGGCCTCCACCGTCACAGCCCCAGCCCCCTCAATCCGTTGGGCCCAGTATGGCCGCGTTGCCGTGGCGACGGTGGCATCTGAGCCAATGAGAGCTCCTCCCCTTCCCTGGTAGCCAGCAGACGGTGAGGGCGGAGGCAAAGGGAGGAGCCTCCTTCACACGCGGCTTCTCAGTACAGAAGGCAGAGGCAAAAGGCAACCAAGGGTACAGGCCCCAGACCTGGGCCTAGGACAAATCACTGCTGCAATCCGCTGGCCCCAGGACAAGTTACTGATGCAATCTGAGTCTCCATTTCCCTAGACATAAAGTGGGAAGCATACCTGCCTCCTTGTTCCTAGAGGACCACTGTCACAGTGAAGTGGCCCCTATGGTCCACCCAGAGCACGGAGCCCCTTCTGGGCTCACTGACCCACTGGCCTGGGTAGCCTGGACTCTGCTTCTGGAGTACTGAATTAAAGGACAAGTTCCTGTCCCCCTTGGTGACAGCTTTCCCACAATGTGACTGCTATGTTTTGAGCTTCAGGAGACTTTATATAATACATATGACTCTGTCTTTAATACTTACAGCTTCTAGGCATTGTGGACATTATTGGTCCTATTCTTTAAAACCAGACACTGAGACTCAGAAAGGTAAAGATTTTCCTGGAAGCCATGCAACCAGGAGCTGGGATTCCAGCCAAGATGATATCTTTACCTGGGATCATTTCACCAAACTCAGCCACTTAGGTACCACTTTCACGATCTCTGCCACAGCTGCACCTCACCTATTGTGTTAGTTTGCTAGGGTTATCACAACAACATACAACAGTGACTTTGTTATTGCACAGTTTGGGAGTCTGGAAGTCTAAGATCAATGTGTCATAGGGTTATTTCTTAGGGCCTCTCTCTTTTGCTTATAGATTAGCATCTTCTTCCTGTGTCTTCCCAAGGGCTTCCCTCTGTGTGAGTCTGCATCCTAGACACCAGTCATGTAGGATTAGAGCCCACCATCATAACTTCATTTTGACTCAATCACCTCTTTAAAGAGTCTGTCACCAAATACAGTCACATTCTGAGGTACCAGGCATCAGGACTTTAACATTAATTTAGGGAACATAACACAGCCCATCACACTTATATTGTTACTTAACTATTATTTTCTTTAAACTGACATCCATGTTTTAAATTTTCTTTAAAAAATAAAGGATTCCCAAGCAATAATATCCACAAAGCTATAGATCTAGTGAACTTGATAAATCTCTGATATACATTAAAACAAATACAAAACCAGAAAGGAATGCATGCATCGAAAAATCATCTCATGCCAGCGGCACACATGCCACACTTGGGCAGCAATCGTACAATGCTGTACGGTCTCCTGAGGACATCTCTGTTACATGATGCATTATAATCGATGAGCATCCTCTCCCTCTGACCCACCACAGTTCTCTGAGAAGGCACCTTTAAGCATTCAGTACCCTGTGAGACTATGCACATGTGTTGAGTGGAGGTACAGAGCTGCAGGAGACAACCTGATCCTTACACAGGGGATGCTCTGTTGCAGGTCCAAACACACTAATGGATGTGTAGTAATTTAAAAATGACACAAAACAGGGCCAGGGACTTAGCTCAGTGATTCTGCCTCCTGCCTTACAAGCGCCAGGTTCCACGTTTGATCCCTGGTACCAAAAAAAAAAATGACACAAAACAGAATTATCGTCCAGTAACAGATGGCATACATACATACTAGGTGTTATGTAACAAGTCAGAAGAAAGATAAAGTTCCACCCATGGAGGCAGATCACAGTGAAATTGGGGCAAAGAGACAAAAGTCATTCATTTATCCATTCATTTATCCATTAATAAATATGTAGTGGCCTTTCCGGGTTTCAGATGTTCAGGTACTGTGGATTTAACACTGTAAAATCTGTGTCTTCATGGAAGGAGAGTCATGGAGGTCAGTGGGAATAGGGAGATACAGATAAAAATTTTTAAACACACATTTAAAAACATGTCATAGACATTTTAAAACATCATAATTTAAGAGAAAAAGATACAAAAGTGTTAGCGAGTTTTTGATGGAGATAGAAATAACATTTTTTAAAGTGCATCAGGTGAGATTACATATAGTAATATCCTTGCAAAAATCTGAAGGAAGAGAGAATGTGGGCCGTACAGAGTGTTATGGCTTAAATCTAGATGTCCCCCCAAAGCCTCATGTGGTCATAGGTAAGGTTTTTCAGAGGTGGCCAGATGTAGCTTGTGTGATGCTGGGATTAAGTGTGTGATGCTGAGATTAAGAATGTCCCACCCAGGGTGTGGGCGATACCACCCAAAGGACAAGTAGCCTGGGGGAAATATAAAGGCAGGTTTGGTTGCTTTTGTTGCTATTTTGCTACTTTGCTGCCTTCTGAACTGTTTCTCCTCTGCAATGCCCCTCTGCCATGCCACCCTGCCTTGGAGCCAGCCAACAAGGGACTGAAGCCTCTACAAACTGTGAGCCAAATAAAGCTTTCTTCCTCTAACTTTAGGTGTGGGATATTTTACCTCAGTAATAAGAAAAAGAACCAAGACAAGGCATCTTGGAGGAAGAGCACCCCAGGCAGCAGAGGACATAGCCAATGCAAGGGCCCTGAGATGGGACTAGCATGACTGTGTGTGAAACAGCAAGGCTAGAGGGGAGCAGTGAGACTGAGGAAACAAGGGCCTGCCTGTGTAGGCCTGTACAGGGCCATCATCAGGACTCTAGCTTTTACTCTGAACTGGGAATCCTTGAGAGAGGAAGAGAGAAAAGGTCTGGCTTAGGTTTGACAGGACCCTTCTGGTTCTTGTGTTGAGAACAGCATGTATAGGCACAAGCATGGAAGCAGGGAGACCAATTAAGACAATTGCAACTATTAGTAATCAGGGTAAAATTTAGTCCAGAGATACGGAGCGTGTGTGTGTGTGTGTGTGTGTGTGTGTGAGTGAGTGTGTGTGTGTGTGTGTGTGTGTGTGAGACATTCTCCTGGCTCTGAAACTTTTTACCACACTGGAGTGGAATGGTTAAGCAAGAGATGCAGAAGTGAGTTCTTCTTCCAAGCACATAGCTGACTCCTGGAGATATGATAACCTTAAAGTGTCAAGTAAAAAGGCCAATCTTGGGGTCGGGGATTTAGCTCAGTGGTTCTGCTGCCTCCCTCGAAAGCGCAAGGACCAGAGTTTGATCCCAGGTACCAAAAAAAAGGGCCAATCTTGCCAGTATGGGAAAGGCAAAAGGTATCCTTACAGAAATCTGGGGAAACCAGATTACAATATATGTCCCATTCTTTCTCGAAGCTTCCCTCCAAGGCATCCTGACTTCTCCACACTGTTCCTATGAGCTGGAACATTCTCACCAACTGAAGGTGAAAGGGAGGTAAAGTCCTCAAGGATGACTCCTTATAAATAACACACTGGAGATACAAATAACAATGTCATCCAAATAAGGACTCAAGTCTTCATAAATATCTGTGTGGGTCAGCTTTCCATCACTCTGTCAAAATATCTGAGACAAACAACATATAAGGAAGAAAGGTTCATTTTGACTCATGGTTTCAAGAAGGTTCAGTCCATGATCATTTGGCCTTGTTGCTTTGTAGTATAGTACACAATGGCAGGAGCATGTGGCAGAGGAAGTCTATTCACTTCGTGGAAGCCAGGAAGAAAACAAAGAGGAAAGGAGACTGGATCCCAATACCCCATTCAAAGACACATCTCTTGTGACCTCCCTTCCTTCCACTAGGCTCTGCCTCCTAAAGTTCCATCATTCCCCAGTGGCACCACAGGCTGATAACCGAGCCTTAAGCACATGAGCTGGGGGTTGGGGGTGGGAGATTTATGAACCAAACCATAACAGTTACAGACAGCATAATATCTTTGTGTGAACTTTTAAAAACTTAAACTATGAAATGATAATTTGTGGGAAAATAAAGGTTTGGTAAAATTTTATGAAAATAAGAGCAAGGAAATAAAGATGATATGATTCAGGACAGTACCTGGCAGGAAAGAATCACGCAAATGAATGTGAGCAATTGTCAATGTTCTGAGTGTCATTAGGGCATTTATTTTTGTAAACATTTGTTTTATTATTTTTATTGGTTCATTAGTTAATAAAAGATGGGCATGGGAAGACCAATAATAACAGGATGTCATGAACCAAGGTAATTATTAATTAATTCTGTGCCCCTAAAGTACAGAGGAAAGAGGGGAGAAGAAGAAGGGACACTGGAGGGACAATTAGGCAACATAGCACAGCATTCAGAGGACAGAGGTGTGTGTGTGTGTGTGTGTGTGTGTGTAATCATACACATCTCCACACAGTTGTGGCTCTGTTCACCTGTGTGTATATGGGCCCCTGTGTTTGTGTGTCTATCAGCAGGGGTTCATAGAGGCTCCCCTGCCAATTCTATCTGATTCCCTGCTGGTTCTGGCAGAAGAATGCATCAGATCTGTAATGGAGCTCAAACTAGGAAGACAAGGCCAGCTGCATGAGACCAGGTGCTTTGTGACAACGTGAGGAACAAGTGGTGTCTCCTCCAGGAAGCTCTACAGAGGATACTGGAGAATGGATCCCTCTCCACCCCCAAGCTCCTTGATGGCAGGGCAGAGTTGAGTATTTACTGGAACGGGGGTCAGTAGATTTCTAGAGAATAGAAGCATATACGCTTGCCCCAACTGTCTCCTGTCCAGGGCCAGGACAATGGGAACATGGAGCTCACCAGGAGGATCCTGTCCAGGCCAGTTGGGTTGGAAGGACATTGTGAAAACTTTTTTAATGACTTGATTCCAAGATTTTCCTAGCTGTCTGGCTACTACCCTGAGAGGTCAGAACAAGGGGTCCAGTCCAGGCCAGTGACCATGGCAACATGACAGAGAAGCTCATCCACATTCCCCACATCTCATCAGACACCTCCAGGCCCTGGCGGACTGCAGCAGGATGACATGAGATAGACTTTTACCCACCCAAAGCACCCTAGACCTCCTCATTGTGAACTTGAACTCTGCACAGGTAGTGCTATAGGTGGAAGGACAAGGCAGTCGGATGTGCCTCTAAGGAAAGGTAGAGAGGGATAAAACCCACCTTGATGAGCCAGGAGAAAGGTCCCTCATGGGGCAGATAGAAGGCACCCAGCACAAGAGGGCTGGGCAGCACCTCCCCCCTCAGGACCTTGGGTGGAGTATGTACAGCCGCCACAGACTGCCCCAGTTCTCTCACCCTGGTGTTCTGGAGGCAGCTGTCCCATGGGATGGGGGTAGTGCATACTGGAGCTGGAGGTAGAGAGACTAGGTACACAGCTCTGAGAACAGGCTCTCACCCAGCTCTCACAGTTCCCACCAGGGATCACCTGGGAGAGGCCTGGGGTATGCAGGTGAGTACAGAACAGCCCTTGTGTCCAGCTTAGTCCTATGGGACCGGCTAGGACATCCTCCATTGGACATGGACTCCATCTGCAGAGAAAGGTGCTGCCTCCTCCCTGGGGCACTCAGGCTGAGGAAGAAATCCATCAGGAGGCTGGTGACCTTGATACAGAGGGTCCTGGTTTCTTGTTCCTGTCAGGCCTATGGTTCTCCTAGTTCTGGCATGGGAATGGCATGGATGAGGCAATGGGCCCTAGAAAAGTAGGCTTGGGGAGAAGCAACAAAGCCAGGGCCAGTCATACTTAACACAAAAAGAACATGGCCCAGACTGGCAGCTAGCCAGCCAGTTTATATCTAGACATCATAGATGACTTTTCATTAGAAAGTGGGGTCTGATCAGAAGAGTCCAGCCACTAGGGGCATGATGTGGAAAGATGGATCTCCCTGGCAACTCTTCCCTTCTCAGTCTGCTTCCTGGCTGCCTTGATGTGAGCAGATTTCCTCTGCCAGGGCCCTTGGCCAGGCTGAGTCTGCCCTGGAGCCAGACAATCGAGGACTATAAATGTGAGCCAAAATAAACATGTCCTCCTTTAAGTTGTAAGTGTCAACCATTGTGTCCCAGCAATGTGAAAGTGACTAAGACAGATTGTGCTACCAGAGGAGTGGGGTTGTTGCTGTGCCACTACCTGACTATATGGTTCAGAACCTTTTAGAAATTATTCACTGGATGAGTTTGGAAAGGTTTGGAAATGCTGGGTACAGAAGCAGCCTTAGACTGGTGTAAGACAAATCTCACAGCTTTTAAAGAGATTTGTAGAGAAATATGAGCAAAAAGATCATTTTAAAAGTTTTCAGTTGCACCACAAATGAAACAATGTGTAAAGCTTGAGCAGAGGAGAGCTTGGTTATTGAAAAGGTTAGTCTTAAAAGACTCCAAGTACTTCTCCTCAGAACAATAGGAAGGATGACTTGAGAGCATATGAGGAATCACTAAGACCTCACGCTTAAAGACTAAGAACCACAAAAGTAGGACTTTGTTTTGAGAACGCTGCCCCAGGGCACCCTACCCAAGAAGGCCAAGAGAGCCATCTAAGGATTTGGTTCTTTAGGATTCAGTTCACAGTGCTCAGCCATCCAGGCACTAAGAGCCTTGTGGGGCCATAAACCAAGGGGACCTGGCTACTACTGGAGCTGGCACCAGGTCTTGGTGTCATCCACATGGTGCTGGGTTTACAGACTTGCAGAATGCAAGCGTTACAGGGTCATGAAGGCTTCCACCCAGATTTCAGAAGAAGGTCTGGGAGGTAAGAGTGTGTGTCCTGAGAGCCCAGTGTGTGAAATTGTGAGAGTGAAGCCAAACATGTTGAGAGACACCAGTTGGAGATGCCAGGAACATGAGAGATCAGCTGAGGAAAGCAGCAGGCCGTGAGTAAAGCCACTGCAAGAGAGAGGCCACTGGGGCTTCAACAGGAAGTGCCATAGGGCCTCTGCAGGTGGTGTCATAGGGGCAGGGCCACGCAAGCCATTTGGAGTTCAAATGTCCCCACACTTCACCCCAGATGTTGGATAGTATAGAGGGCATACTTCCTTTCCTAACCTACAGTGCAGCTGGCGGGGCAGAAGAAGTGGCACAAGAGGTAGCACATGACAAAACTAAAGTCTGCAAGGTTTCTGGACTAACTGCGGCTTTCCTCTTAAGGACAAAGATCAAGAATTAAGTCTCTTTCCTCCATTTTACCACCTTAAATGTATGCATACTGCCTGGAGCTAGAACAGCCATTTTGTGACTATGAGGAAAAACTATGTTAATCACAGAGATGCTAGCTCTGTTGTCATTGAGTTACTAAATCACTACTTGACTATTATAAGAGAAGTTAATGGGGGAAAAAAACCAATGAAAGCATTAGAGATAAATCGTGTATTACATTCCGATGGCAGGAAACATCCTAGGAGGGTAGCAATTTAGTGAATTACTATACACAAGAGTCATGACACACAAATCTAAGTCCCCTACCTTGAAAATGAAAGCCACAATGGGACTATGTCCTTTTAAAGACTCTTGCACCCCCCACTCCCACCTCAACCCCATAGTTTCAACAGCATATTACAGATTCTGCTAGTACTTGGGGTGATCAATGTGCTTTATTAATGTGTGCAGAGAGTACAGGTTATCTTCATGTGGCCACAGGGCAGGCACACAGCACAGTCCCCATCCAGCCTGGCCACTTTAACATGCCAGCAGCTTCCACCAGCCCCTGGAGTCCTCCTCACAGCCTTCCACCCCCCTCTACTCTGCACATCAAGCTACCACAGGAGCCAGCACCCATGTTTGCTACTCTGTGTCTTTTGCCCATGCTTAGGTCAGCTCGTCCTCCACGGGAGGTCCCCACCCAGAAAGAAGGGCACACTTGTCCCTTCTTTTCCTTGACAGCCCCTCCCCGGGCATTGCCTGTCTGCAGCCTTGCAGAATCCAACCTGTATTGGAGAGAGAAACTTCATGTGTGCTCAGAATTCCATACCACAGCTCATTTCTGCACCTCTCTCCCCTGTTCCTGGACATGGGTTCTCAGGGTCACCATGTCTGCTGGTCCACTCTTTCTCTGCCTGTTGACCATTCTTCCATAAGTGTGCCTGGAGCCACCCTACCCCATGCCTCTCCAGACAAGTCCAGAGAGGTCTGCTGAGACCAGTTCTGAGCTGGGGTCTGTGTGATTCTGGGAGTGAAGCATGAGCAGGGAAGAAAGGAAGGCAGAGAGGGTGCTGGTTCAGGACCAAGCCTGTGCTAGGAGAGCTGCGGATGAGGGGACTCCCTGCCCTGCCAAGCCCTGGACATCTGGTACATGGGGTGGACCAGGAGTGGGGACACCTGGCTCCTCACTCCAACCCTGTATGTCTCTAGGTGAGTCCCCTGGCTTGCTTACTGGGCTATAAAAATGTGGAGAGGCCTTGGTAATTCTCAAAAGCTATTCCAGCTCTGACCCTTTGGAAAATTTGTGCCAATGTATCAATTTGTACAAAATCTTTTTCTTCTCCAAGCACTTTTGCATCTATGCCTGCCCCTAAAACTTTCCTGTAAGTTATTAGACCTTCTTCCTCCTACCCCACAGGTAGGGAACATGAGGTCCAGAGAAATGGCAGCACTGAGACTAGAACCCTAGCTCCATGACTCTTCTGAGGATGGCTGTGTCCAGCTCATCAGGGTGGATCCTACAGAGGTGAAGGTTGAGGGGGAAAGGGGAAGGTCTGGCAACAGGGAGTCAGGGGAGAGGACCAAGGAAGGGACTTCTTCCTCCAATTGTTCTGCCCAGGAGAAAGGGATACAGGGCACCTGTGGACAATTCATCACCCCAAGGGACACCTTTTGGCAATGTGTCCCAGCAGGAGACCCTTTCTGACTTGCACAAAGAGTCCTGTGTGCTAGGCACAGTCCTGAACCCTGGGCAGGACCTCTTTTACCTCTGGAGCTGGAAGTAGGGCTACAGAGGGTTTGCCAGATGACATACAGGACACCCGGGTAAATGTAAATTGCAGATGAGCAACAAAGAATATTAGAAGAAGTCTGTCCCACACAGTTTGGAGGACATACTTATCCTTAAAAAATGGTATTTCATTCATCTAAAATTCTATTAGCTCAACATCCTATATTTTTATTTGCTAGATCTCCCAGCCCTTATGTGGAGGCTGTGTTGTGTTTAGGCTGATGCAATCGGTGCATGAGAGCTGATGCTAAGATTTTTAGGAGTTTTATGAGCCAGAAGTTAAAATACTGGTAGCTTGAGGTCAACCACGGTGGGAGCATTTGCATCGCAGAAGTTGGCATCGCTGCAAAATCAGGGCTTTTGTCTATTAGACCTAGTTTTGAAACCCTCCCCAACATACTACTGTCAACAGGCCACTGCCCCTGTCTTTGCCATTCTGGGTAAAGATTGAGACTGTGTCTTGGGGGCTCTAGAGTTACACAGAGCCAGAGAGCTCAGGATATTAGAAGTGGAATATTCTACTCCTAGGATCCAAGGACAAGGTGTGTTAGAAACTTAGATATCTAGACAAGGATGTTAGAATCTCAGACCTGAGAGCGTAGAATGTGAGTGCTGAAAGCAGAGGCTGTTAGATGTGATCCATTTCCCACCTCTCTCATCACAGCTCAGGGCCTGGGACCCCTGGCTGACCCCTCAGCTCAGGGCCCGGGCCGCTTTCGGGCCACAATGAAGCAGATCCCCTTGTTGGGAGCTACACTGGCAGAGTAGGCCTGGGCACTGTGCAGGAGCTGCTTGATGTCAAAGCCGGCATCCTGGACAGCCTGCTCCACCTCCTCCTTCGTCATGGCCAGGCAGGAGAACTGATGCTTCCCCACCATGTAGGAGGAGATTTCGAGAGTGACGGTGGTCACCAGGTGGCCGCCTGGCTTGAGTAGAGAGGAAAGGTTGCACAGCGCGGCGCGGTAGGCAGCAAGGTTACAGCAGGCACACTCCATGGCCAGCAGGGTGACCACACAGTCAGCTGGTGGCAGCTCCACTGGGACCAGGGGGTTGCCCAAGTTGACATCACACTTGAGCACCCTTTTCACTGTGGCCCGGAGTTTCTCAGCCTTCTCCTGCCAACGGCTGCTGCAGAGAGAGCAAAAGTTTCAAAGGCCACATGTGGAAGCTGCCAGGAAGCCCCATCCATGTGACCAGCAGGTGGGAAACCTCTGCATCCCCACAGGATTGCTGTCCCTGAGTCCCTGAGTGACTTGAGAGCCAGCACTTCCTCGGTCTAGACCTCAGTTTCCCCAGTGCGAAAAGGTCAGGGACAGTGGACCACACACCTAGGAAGCTTCTCTCTAGTTCCTTGTGAGCCCTCTTCCCTTGATCCCCATGAGGGACAAAGAGCCCTAAGTGTGGTCAGGACATCAAAAACATCATTGGATGGATAGATGAATGAAAGAATTTGCCACTGATAATTTATGGATACAGTTATTTTAAAAATATAATATTGAGTGAAGAACAGCAAATCCTAGTAGATAACAGAGCAAGTTACCCTGGTAGAAAGTTCAAAGGTACCATTTAGACATACATAGACAAGTAATTCAAATTATTTTCAGAAAGCAAGGGAATGAGAAATGTATAATTCACATTAGTGATTTCCTGGGTAGGGGAGGAAGGGAGCAAGGGACACAAGAGAAACAAAAGTAAGTTCCAGTCTCTTGTGTCTGGGTGTCAGGTTGGATGCTGGGCACATGCGTCATATTGTCACAACAGGTAGAAATGATAAGGAGGAAGCAAGGCAAGGAAGAAGGGAGTGAGGGAGGAAGGAAGGAAGGAAGGACAGGAGAGGGAGGGAGGGAAGGAGGGAGGGAAGAAGAGAAGAAGGGAGAGGAGGAAAGTGAAGGAAAAAAAGGAGAGAGAGGGGAAGGATGGGCCCAATCACTAGTCTTCAGTGGCCATACCTGACTATACCACATCTCAGCATCACGCTGACTCCAACAAGGGGAGCTCATCTACTGTGTCCCCACCCCAAAACATTTGGTGCATCCTTGAGGATCCAGCTGTCTGGGAAATGTCAGGGACAGCTGAGAGCCCAGAGAGCCCTTTGAGGAAGGAGGATCCAGCACAAAGGGATTTCCCAAGCCCTGTCCCATACCTGTTCCCTTCCAGCTCACAGGCGAATTTCAGCACTGGGGTCCAGTCAAAGGCCCCCACATCCTTCCTCAGCCACTTCTGCAGCTCCTCCCTGTTGCGGTCCGTGAAGTCAGAGAGGGTGATGTCGCTGAAGGCCTCACAGGCAGCCAGCACTTGGTAGATGGTAGGGCCTGAGCCCACGTCGATCAGCGTTTCCCCTCGGAGGCCCCCTGTGATAATGAGAGGTCCCTGAGGCTGGTGCAGGCAGGCAAGAGAGATGACACCCAAGACAGTCTGAGGGGTGAGAAGGACATGCACCCTGATTTTACCCAAGGAGACACAGCTACAAGCATGATGGCCGTCACTGCCTGGCAGCTTCCTGTAGGCCAAGCCCATGCTCAATATCCTATTGCATTAATTTCCTTTCACAACCCAGAGCTACCCTACAGAGTGACTATTCTTCTTATTTCTGTGTTATGGATTAGGAAACCCAGTCTGGGAAAGGTTAAACAATTTGCTCAATATCTTTCAGCCAACAGATAAGCACTCATCTCTCCTGGACAGGAGCAGGAGCCCTGGGCCCTGTTTGGGAGCAGATCCATGGTAGAGCATTCTGAGCACTGCCTGGGGTAGTGGCCTTTCAGTTCCAGGCTGACTGGGGCTGGGCCTCTCTTGGATGTTCTGCCTGAATGGACTCCAGCAGCAGGGTGGAGGAAGAGGACCTGGGAAGACCCCAGGGGTGAGCAGAGGATCTTCTGGATGCTGGAATGAAGCTTGGCTTCCAGCACTTCATCAGGAGCCTGGGCTCAGGGCCATTGCTGCTCTCTGATTCTGCCTCCCTTCCTGCCTGTCCACTAGGCTCGCAGCCTCTCAGCACTCTCTTGCCCCAGGCTGCTGTTCCCCAGCCTAGTGCCCTGAGTGAGGATGTGGCTGCCCAAGTCAGAGGTACATGAGCTAACCCTGGGTTCCTGAGAGGAGGTAATTATCATCAGTCCACTAGAGATGGTTCAGCCAAGGCCTCTGGTGCTGAGGACCAGGCTTGTGGTTTATGTCGGGGCTGACACCCCATCCAGAATTCTTGTACCCCGCTCCTCCAGGCCCTCGTCACCACCATATCCAAGATACACAATGCAGATAAGCTGTGATCCAAAACCCACTGCAATCCACTGCTTGCCCTTGGCTCTCTCAGGTGGCAGAACAAGGCTGCACTTGCTGATGACCAGAAAGCCATCCCCATTTAACCCCAGCATGCGGGGCTTATGGAGAGCAGTTTTGGAACTGTGTGATGTTTTCTCTTCCTCTGCACATCCTGACTCCTGGACTGCACACAACTCCAAAGTAACTAGGAGACAGACCTGACTTCCAGAACCCCAAAGCCCCTGGAGGGGACCTGGCTCACCCAGGACATCTTTTTTCTGTCCCTCATGCAGCATCCCGGAAGAGAGGCTTAGAGTGGGGAAAGGCAATCTCTGCTCACCTGGGCCAAAGGTCTTGTGGAGACACTGCAGATTAAACTTGATCATCTCAGTCTCGGGCGAGGGGCCATGCTCAAATCTATAGTAGGTGTCTAGGTAGTCCTTGGGTAAGAAGTACTTCTGGTACTTATCGGGACCAGTGAAGCTGCCCTCCATGGTGGCCCTGAGTTCACTCTCCCTTCGGCTTCCCTTATAAATGTTCCGAGCTCCAGACTCCACCTCCCGGAATTTGGCACCTCCCGGAATTTGGCTCCTCCCTTGCTCCTCCCTTGCCAGACTGACCTTGAGCGTCCAGTTCTGGCAGGAGCAGAAGGGATATGAATACCCTCATCCCACTACCACACTGGCACGTCTTATCTGAAACAACTCCTCCAAAGCCAGGGCCATGGTGGCGACTGCAGACACGATGACCCTGCTTGCACTAGGGACTGGCACATGCCCATCTCAGGTAACTGGTAGTGCATACCAGCATGTGACCTGGGGCAGCTGTCAGAGTTCCCCACCTGCATTCCTGCTCCTCTGGGGAGCAAAGTCACTCTGGGGTCTCTGGGGGACCAAAGTCACTCCCTGGGTCACAGGTGCCATGGGTCTGAATGTACAGGGAGGTCCCCACCATGCTCTGGTGGTCAGCAGAGCCCAGTGACTCTCCTCAGTCCAGTCGGTGGACATAGCTCCATGGCCCCAGTCATGCAGGAGATAGATCAGAGTTCAGATTCAGGGTTGAGGAAGGGACAGGGCAGGATAGCTGGCTCCACATCAATGGGGAGGTGACTGTGAGGGCAAATACCAACTTGCAGGGCCTGGGGGTGTAGTTCAGTGGTGAAGTGGCTTCCTACCATGTGCAAGGCCACGGGTTTAATTCCCAGGAGTGCCAAAAAAAAGAAAAGAAAAAAAAGAAGCTTTCAGGCTCCATGAACAAGAACAAGCGTGTCCAATCATAAGTTATGAACTGTCAGAGGGGCCATGGCTTCTGGCCAGTGACTCAACATGTGACTTTGGCTAAGTTACCGCCTGGGTTAACCTTAGTGTTGGCCTCTTCAGAATGGGAGTGTTTTGTAAAACTTTCAAGGCAGAGAAAAGCTCAGCCTCCATTTTTGGCACTAAAAATAGCTCTGACTTGGCCACAAACCAGACAGAAATGGATCTGCCACACTGGTGTTCAGGCCCACTGCCCTAGTAGTGGGTGGGACAAGAATGTTTAACCTAGCTTTAAGTAAACAGATGGTTCTGACTCCCTAGAGCCCAGCAACCAGCAGCCTTCACAGGGGTGGGATCACCCAGCAGTCGCTTGCCTGATTTCCAAGAGGTGGGCCAGGGACCATGGCTTCCAAGCAGGCAGGAACCTACAATGTTCATGTTACAAACTTCAAGAAGTAGCTTTCCTTCTCCCTTCCTTCCTTCTTTCCTTCCTTCCTTCCTTCCTTCCTTCCCTCCCTCCTTCTCTTTCTCCTCTCTCTCTTTCTCTCTTTCCCTCTCCCTCTATCTCTATCTCTCCCTCTTTCTATCTTTCCTGTGTGGCAATGTCTTCCTATGTAGCACAGGATGGCCTCAAATACAACATTCTCCTGCCTCAACCCTCCTGAGTCCTGGGGTTACAGGTATGCACCCAGCATGGCACAAGGAGTATTTAATAAAGGGACAGAGATGGATACTGAGGGAAGTCACAAGGTACCTGTATCACTCAGGGCTCTCCAGAAAAGCAAAACCATAGGAAATGAACATAGAAAGATATTTGTTTTAAGAAATTGGCTCATGTGTTTATGGAGGCTGAAAGATCAAACCTGCAGGGTGGGCCTGCGGACTGGAGGCCCAGAGCAGAGTCAATGTTAAGTACAAAGGCTATCTGTGCAGAATTCCCTCCTGCACTGGGAAAGTCATTCTCTAGCTCTGTTCAGGCCTTCACCTGAGTGGATGAGGCCCACACACATTAGAGAAGGCACCTGCTTTACTCAAAGTCCACTAATTCAAATGGAATCTCTTCAAAAGCATCCTCATAGAAAGGTCCAGAACAATGAATGACCACACATCTGGACACTGTGGCCCAGCCAGGTTGACACATAAATGAACCTTCACAGTAAACCAGGGCTATGGGCAGGGAAACCATTATCTTACTAGGACCAAGATAGAGCTGCATAGGGAGGGCCTCAGGCAACAACCGACAGCAAAGGAGCTGAAGAATAAATACCCAGCCCTGCCTCTCCTCCCTCCCCTATCCTGCCCAATATAGCTGAAACTTGGAATGGAGCCCACTGAGATGGCCTCCTGGGGCTCGCAGCAGCTGGAGAAGGATGGAGAGAGGATGCCCAGAGGGCACAGTGAAGCATCTCTTTTGCATATGAAATTGAACTGTGCACATGATTATGCCATCCAGGAAGCACCCAGAGACCCTGCAGTGGGTGGAGGCATCTAGGGTTCTGTGCAGAGGTGGGGAGATCATCTGTCCAGGATGATGCACCCTGCTGCAGCTGGATGCCCTTGGAAGGACGGGGACACCCTCCCCAGTCAAGGCCTGCAGCACCTCCTGCTGCCAAGTTCCTCCCCTGGACTCCATCCTACCTTCCTACCTGGCTGCACCCTACCTTCCTTACCCACCCTCACCTCCCTTTTCCATCCCAGCCCACATCTGAGTTCGGCCTGGCCAGAGGTCCCTCACTGCACTAGGATAATCTACCCAAAGCAAGTCTCTTAAGCATATATTCTAAAAAGATAGTTGTCAGCTTCAGGAGCATTGATGCTTTGAACCAGATAATTCTTTGGTGGGATGGGGATACTGAAGTCTTCACTATAGGAGTTTTAGCAACCCTGGCATCTACCCACTAAGTGCCACTGGATCCCAGTTGGCACTTGGGGCAACCCAAAATATCTCCAGGCATTGCCATATGCCCCCTGAGTGGCAAAATTGCCATTAGTTGAGGACCACTGTCCTACTGTTTGCCTTCATCAAGTTGACACATTCCATTCATACCAGGATGGCTTCAGTCCATTTGAAGAGTTTGTGCATCATTTGAGCCATCTTTCTACAGTGTGATCCTTTAACATCTTAAAGAAATTTCTAGCCAAGGGAACTTCTGCCATAATTTTCAACAAATATAAAACTACCTATCAAGAAAATGAGGCATTTGAAAAGTCAACAAGATATGAAAAGAATCAGTGTTCTATTCTGGAAAAACAATCATCACAGCACACCATGCTCTGTGTGACCTCTGTTATCTGTCATCCTGTTGATTTTGTGGGATGAAGAAACCAGCCCAGAAGAGGGAAACTGAAAATCTAAACAACATAGAGTTTAAATATGAACTCTGGTGAGTTGCCAACTTCATCTCACACCAAAGCCCAACAAAGTCAACACAGATGCAATCACTGCTGCAGCGCTACAAAGTCTCTCAGAGGAGAGAAATTCCTAAGCTTAGATATAAAAATATGAAAGAGAAAAAGAACAGATTCATCTTATCCTATCGTAGTGTCATGGGGAAGTGACTTCCAATTTGTTAGAGGTCAGATGTGCCAAGTTCATGACTGGATAACTGAAGAGTGGATATAAGGACAAAGGAGTTTAAGAGCAGGAGAAGTTTGTTGAAAGAAAGCTCTAGAGAGACAGAAGGGGTACCCAAAGTGAGCTGCTGAAGCTCTTTTTCTGGGTGTTTTATGCACAAAAAAGATCACTTATCAGGCCACTCTGTGCCAACTGAGGCCAACCTAAGGGGTTAGCTTAGCTAATATCGAAGCTTAGCTAATATTGATCCTATAGGGAGGTGAGGCATGTAGCAAAGGTATGTGGTGGACACCACTTACTTCAGCTTATCTATAACTTCTAATGTAGAATGATCAAGGGGTTTCTAATGCCTTGTGCATCTGATGCCCTATCTAAGATCACTGGACCAAGTGGTGCTGATTGGCATCCAGTCTATCTCTAGGGAGGCCTGCAGGCCTGGTTTTCTTCTAATTCATCTCCAGCCACAGTTTTGATGTGTCTTTTGCACTGACTCCTTTGAAAGCCTGATCCCTCTCCGACTGCCTGTTAATTTCTATCTAACTTTGCTGTCTATAATATTCCCCCCTCTGAAGAAGTGTTGCTATCTGCCATTAGGGAAGATGGGTGAAGATTATTGTAGCTTCTACATGCTGGAGGGGGTTGATGTAGTAGGTGAGAGTAACTATGCTTTTAACCCTCCCTCTGTCAAACCTGTTCTCCTTCTCAAATAGTCCTAGCCTGAGCCGATCACTCACCACTCATACCTCCCCCACTTTATAACTCTTTTGATAGGAAAAAGTTTTAAAGCTTAATAGATTAGCTATCAAAGTAGTTGTGGAAGCAAACTAGGTAGTGTATCCCTTTAAAAACTTGCCTTAGCCCATTGCTTCTGCTGTTTAAAGTAAAGGTCATATAGCTTCTTTGATTTGTAGCTCCACTATAGATAACATCCTAACTGAAGAACAAAGTGAGAATCCTTGAACAAACTTGTGAGACAGGTGCCTTAACTGTCATGTGTTTAGGGCTGTCATCAGTGGCAGAAACCATCTGTGTCTAACCATTAAACAGGAATTGGAACTTTATTTACTTAACAAAGACCACTAGGGATGAGATAATGATGGACAAAAGTATAAAATGTTTATAGTGAGTCGGAGACCAAATATTTAAAAAGCTATCAGTAAAAGACATATTTTTGATATAAAAGGATTTTATATGCTTGTCTTGTTAGAAGGACAAGACCAAAAGGCCTAGGTACATGAAGAAGGTGTGTGGAA
>NW_004624782.1:14676137-14686264 GCF_000247695.1 Heterocephalus glaber | reverse complement strand
CTTGAACTCACTATGTAGCAGAGGCTGCCCTCAAACTCAAAGCAATCCTCCTGCCTCAGCCTCCCGAGTGCTGGGATTACAGGTGTGTGCCACCATTCCCAGGAAAAATGTTAGAGTTTATAGTAAAATCTATCCATATTTTCCTAGACAGTAGTTTAAAAAGTTAGAGCTTATAGGAAAAATGGCCTTTGAGTCCCTGATAACAAATGAAAATCATGCTTTTTAATAAATACCAAGTAAAGGCCCAGGTCTAGCTATTTCTTACCCCTGTAGTGGTCTGCATGCCGTGACTACAGTAGTTTCAGGATTAGCTTCTTCCAAAATGTTCTCAAGGCTGCTTTTGTTGTTGTTGTTGTTGTTACTATATAAAATCTGGAGACTTTATTGAGAATCTGTCCATGAAGCCCTGAGATCAGTGCCTGGTACATGAGAAATAACACGTTATTTATTAGCCATTCCATCAGGAGCACAATAATCCCAGAACACCTTCCATCTCGACCTGCTCCTATAATGATATGTGTACTTCATAGGTTCCCCAAAGACAGGAAGGGCATGGGGGACTTAGCCAAACTCACATGCTGCACAAGGTCCGGAAGCCACGTCCAACTCCTGAGACAATTACCAAGGGTAAACAGTGTTTGCCTCTCTCTCATGACAGTGACAATCAAGATGTGAACTAATGGTTTTATGCTTCAATAATGCACACGGAAAATTTGAGCACAACACAAAATACATCTCCTGGGTCCTTTGGTGAAAGATCACAAGCAACTCTGGCATCAAGAGAAAAAGGAGAACGATTATAAGAATCTTCTTTGTCTAGAAGATTTGGTTTCTTAGCATAGCTTACTAGAATATAAAACAACCAATATTTCAAAATCACTTTTAATCAATGACTCCACTATCTTAAGAGTCTAGAATTTATGAAATAACAGTCATTCCCTTCTGGAAAATAACCCACGTGTGTCTGCCGGATGGAGCTGAAGTGGTCTCAGGGATGGCTGCTCCTGAGCCCCAGGATGCTAACAGCTAAGCCCTGGTTTGTAGCCATGGGCTTCTCATCTGTAAAACGGGATCACACTTCTCACTCCTGGGTTTCATATGAGGTAAAAGAGGCTAACAGACTTCACAGTCCAGCAACACTCTGGAAAGACAGATGTGTGGGCTTACATTTCTGACAACATTGCTAACATCAGATCATACTACTAAAAATAATCTTATTCTACTAAAGGAAAACTGACATTTATCTTCTTATGAAACAACACAGTGAACTCATAGTAAACAGACATCTTTTAATGTTTGCTTCTTCTTCATCACTTTCAGCTTTGTCCATGCACAGACCCCTTCCCCTGTCCCAACACAAAAGTGACCAATCACAACAATAAAGATGGAGAGAAATAACAGAAGTGCTGTTGACTCCATGGATGCACCTTCCCTGTGGCGATTCCTACTCCTCTCCAGGAAGACAGCTGGGTCTCTTGTGTGTTTTTCATCCAGAGGAGAGAGGAGGCTGGGATTTGTGGGAGAGAAGGCAGAACAGGTTTCTTCTTTCATTGTAAAATGTTCCTTATAAAAAAGATGATATATGTACATATATATAAAATATATCCGGTGCAACTGCTATTGTCCTGCCACACCCTGGAAGTGCCACCTTGGTCGATGTATTTCTGGAGTTTTCAACAGTTGTCTGACAACAGCTCATTTCAGCAGCCGTGGGCAGGTGGTTCCTGATCAGTCCCCACCATTCACTTTGAGGCTGAGGCATTCACAGTCCGAGGAGAAAGTCTAACTTTCCCTCCGGAGTGGGTGTTGTGAGGCGGAGAGTTGGAGGGAGCTGGAGGCCGAGCCTGAGGAAGAAGGAAGTGGCTTCTTCACACTTCCCTCCAGTCTGTGTTGCAGACACATTGAATCTGAGGATATTGACATCAGGAGTGCTGTGATCACACTATGCAATGAAATACTTCACATCAGCATAAAGAATATTCATGCCGAAAGGTCTCTTTTTCTTTCCCCCATTCCAAGAAATCTTACAATAGCGTATCACCCGACTAAGCAACTTCACCACAGATATTTCCAGTTATTTGGCCAAAGTCATTAAACATGTGCAGTCTCTGGGTCTACTCTTCTGGCAGAAGAGATTAATTCTGGATGACATTTCTGCACATGTGGTTTTTGGTTTTCCCAGTACACCAAGAAGTTTGAAGTCTCTGCTTTCCCAGGAGCCTCTGCAGTCAGAAGTGGAGGGAAGGGGGAACCTGGCCAGTGATCAGCTCATAAGGGGTGCACCACAGAGCGAGTAGCGTCGAGCCGCCAGGGCCCCGCACTCCGGCCCGCTTTGCTGCTGGCGCAGCTTGGGGAGTAGCTGCTGGGCTGGCTTAGGGCCCGGCCCAAATGCTCATCCACCACGGAGCTGATGTCTCCCTGGAAGTAGGTGAAGAAGACCAGCGGGAATTGATGTACTCGGCCTCGGGCGGGCACTCTTTCTGTGAGCTGCCTTCCTCCTTTTCTGCTGGCTGCCGTTTGGCTCGAAAATGAGGAGCTGCCGCTCATGCTGCTGCTGCTGCTGCTGCTGCTGGGGCTGGCAGTGCACTCGGGAGCTTCCTGCATTTTGGAGTACTAGGCCAGCTTCTGGTGGTAAGGGCGTAGGCGGCGCGAAGTAGGGCTGCGGAGCGTCATAGCCCTGGTACCCGACCTCCAGGCAGCTCAGGGCTGCGCGGGCGCTCGCTCGTGGCCCACGGGTGGGGACGCCGCGCCTTTATGGGCGGGCCGTGGGCCTAGGCTGCTTTCTTAACCATGGGTGGTTTACAGAGCCTGACAGCTTCTACTTGGTTATTCTACTCAGCAGAGATTGAGTTACGTAACAGGCCTCCCCTATGGTGTATTAAAATTAAAAATGAAAACTTTTAAAAGTTTCTATTCATTAGACATTATCAAATAAGTCTATTTGAGTCTATATAAAAAACAGGCAATTTTGTCATATTACACTAACGTGTATCTAAATAAGCACTGTCCAGCCGTGCTGTACTTCTTCCTAATTTCCTGAAGAAGCTGCGTCCACATTTACATAGATAATTAACTCACTCAACTCTAAAATGATTGTACAAAATAAATATTTCTTCCTATACTTCTTAGACCTTTCCAGATTTTCTGAGCTATTCCATTTTCAATGCTCACGACAAAGTTCCCTTTATAGTCTTCCAAGTAGATTCACTTATGGGTGTCCTTGTTACCCAAAATAGTTTGCTTTTGTTGACATAAAAATGTGATTATAAATAATTCATTGGGATCAATATGAAGATTCAAGTTCAAAGGCCCCAAAAAACCCTTCAAAAATTTTAATAATATTCTGTTATAGTGTATGCAAAGGGCATTTTGAGATATTGACAACTTTTAAACTTTTTTCTCAACAAAAGTTTGCTTTAAGATAATTACTTGTGTTTGTTAAATATTTTATGTTTTACGTACAATGTAAATGTAATTGTTAAAAATTAAATAGGGCTGGGGATTTAGCTCAGTGGTGCTCTCACTTGCCTAGCAAGCACAAGGCCCTGAGTTCAATCCCCACTACCAAAAAAAATTTAGATAAATAAAAGCTCTACGTTATTTACAATTAAGTTAAAATACTAAAGACATTGGTTAAATATAAATTCACATATTCTTTGTTTAAAATTTATAAATATTTACATATTATATATATATTTTATAGGTTGTTATGTCTGATATATATCACTAACATAAGCTCAAATATCTAAAAATAGAGTTTTATCAATCTACAGATCAACTAGTGAAAATGAGCTTAAGAAAATAAGTCTCAAAGTGATTGAGGATCATATCTGTTCATCGTTTTAAGTTATTTATGTAAGCATAATTTATTTCATATTCTAATAACAGTTTTTAAATTCTTAAAAATCTTTTGATATAAAGAGTTAATAGCTATAAGTTACCTGGTTTGTTAATGGCTTTGTTTATGCTGCCTAATGCTAATAGTTTTAAGAGATAGCAAAAGGCTTCTTGCTTCTCTGTAATAAGTAAAGTGCTATTATTTTAGTGTCTATCTACTCTTTGTTTAAATTAAGTACTTAAAATGAGTTTTTATTTTTAAATTTCTTTGTTTTTACTAAAACTCCTTATAAGGTTCAAAAGCAATGATTTGGGTTATTTCCAACATCAGATTTGTTACACATGTGTTCTTTTTTAGCTATCCAGTGCTTACATCAATATATGACAGCCTGAGACACAAATATGATCTAATAACAATTTTAAAATACTGATGATCCAGTGGCATAATTTTATAATATAAAAGTTCTGTTTCTATTATAAATTGATCATGTATGTTAACAGTATAACCTTTGAATAAAATGTTTCTAGAGAGTTTATTGTAAAAATATTTTTTAAAAATTGTAATACACAAAAACAATGTCAAAATCTGTTTAAAAGATTAAAGCTTAAGATAGAGATTTGTTCTTAATAAAATTTAAAGCAAATCCAGTTTTAAAGGCTACAGATTTGTCAAAGTAATTTCTTGTGTTCTCTACTGTCTTGTTAAAATTAAATGCTTAAATAAATAAGTCTTTAAAAGTTCATTTTCCTGGGCTGGGGATTTAGCTCAGTGGTGCTGCACCTGCCTTGCAAAAGGAAGGGTCTGATGATCCCTGGTATCAAAAAAAAAAGGAAAGAGAAGTTCATTTTCCTTAAATATTATGCAGGGCAGTTCCTACTTTGTCTGCAAGTTGGTTTATAATAACAGCTTATTTTCTGTTTATACAGGAGAAACACGAAATTAAAATTTAGCTGCCCACTTTTATTCAGCTATCTCACAAATAAGCTCAAACAATAGTCCAACACCAACCCCAAACTTTGGAGAGTGCAGATAATAGACATTATCTGTCAACTTTAGTAGGTTCAACTACTTAGCCTGAAAATGTTGGCTTTTTCTCTTAAATATTCTTAGAACTTTCCCTCCAATTTTGCTAGACTGGGTTCCAGAAGAACTCCTCAGGTGAAAGTTAAGTGTGAGAACTATATTCTCTTGTATCATACAAATTTTTGCTAGTTGGATACACCAAAGACAGTCGGTTTGCTAAATAAATGGTATTGAAGAAAATCCTGACCCAAGTGGCACTACACGTCTCAATGTTTCTGACCAAAGAAAATTATACAACAGTGTTTATAGATGGCTGACATTAAACTGTACATTTTACAGGCCAAATACATAGTCTAAGGATTTAAGAAAATAAGTTAATGCATTATCACCTCTAAAAATATCATGTACAAGATAAATTCCCCTTAAGCACTTGTGACAGCATTTCAGGTGGAAGCAGTCATATATACAAAAACAACCCAGTTTCTCTGCTATTAAGCATATAATTTAAAGAAATTTCTGAGTACTGAGAAAATCTTAGTTCATTCATGAATGATGGAAAATGTTGATTTGTGGAATTTAAAATATGTCCTTTTTAAAAAATACCCAGAATACATAACCTCTGTACAAAGAAAAATATAAAAATTCTGTTTGACCATGTTTGATTACACTACATAATTTAGAATAGAGAGTCACTGGTTGAAAGTTTTTCTACATTACTCATCCTCCTGACAGCATTGATTTGTGAGCTAACATTAATATTTAGTTGGGCTGCATTTATGGAACAAGATCTTATTTTCAAATGGCATAAATTTTCCTTTATTGTAAGGACTATTTTTAGCAGCCATTCTATCTCTAAAGGTTAACAATTTATAGAGCAAATGTTTTAACTACTGTGTACTTCTACTTTGTACTCTCCATTTGTAATATTTGCAAAAGGGTAACATATAAGAAAAAATTCTTTCACTCTCCCAACCCATCTTAAAAAAGTGTTTCCTCCTCTCTCATCTCTGACTTAATTGGGGAAGTGTGGGAATTCCAGAAAGGGTATGTACACACTTTAGATGGGATACCTGACTTTAAGTGAGTATAAAGACAAGTAAAAGATGAAATCATTCTTAAGTCAGGTATGTCCCACTGCCTGCCTCAAGTTATTTGACAAACTGTACTTACTGACAATCTAAAAGAGATGAGACATTCAAAGATCCTCTTGCAATCTTAGGCCTGTACCAGCTGGACAGCAAGAAAGCCATTTTACTCCACTATGACAGTCATCATGACTGGCAGTCACATGACTGGCATTGAAAGTTAGACATCAATCCTATGGTTACTGGTAAAGAAGTTTAAACCAAGAGTGGTGGCATATGCCTGTAATCCCAGCACTCAGGAGCCAAGGCAAGAGGATCACCATGAGTTCCAGGCCAGCCAGGCTACATAGTGAGTTCAAGGCCAACAGGAATTACAGAGTAAGATTCTGTCTCAAAAAAACAAACAAACACAGTTTAACTGAAATGGTGTCACTAAATTAAGAAACTGAAAATACATTTTAACAGCAATTTACACTGAAGGAAATATGGTTGAGGTGTTCTATGTAAACACATTATAAATAAAAGAATTTTCAAATGAGTATGCTAAAGAAATTCCTAGAAAGATAATTTTCATGTTAATATACCACCTGCATTTTGCTAACAATATTTCCCCAAAATTTAGCAACTCTATAGAGTTATATTTCATGGTAAAATACCACTGACTTTCAGGGAAAATAATTATATTGGCTGATTGTGACATAATGCCAGTTGTGAAAATTCAGACAAATGAGTTGACAAAGTCTCAAAACAGCTAATTGAAGTTCTTTGTCAAAACAGAGGAACATAAAGAAATTGCCTGAATCTGCAATTTATGAATTAAAAGTCTTCTCCCAGGCAGGGTGGGTGGTGAAAGCGAGGTAGGCCTAAGAATTGCACTATCTTATAAAAATTCCACTGATTTCTTCACAGGGCTAACCTAATTGTAAGCAATAACCTAAGAATATGCAAAGCAATAATACTAACTCCAGCATAAATACTTCCTTACAACTCGAGGTTAGTGTAAAACTAGCCTGCACCTAACCAGAGCCTAACGCCCACGCTAAGCCTGCAGCTCACCCTCACCTAATCCTGGCTCCTGGTGGTGGGCTGCCGTTTCCCTCCAGCCTCCCCGTCCGTGCTGGCCCCAATCCACACACGCAGACCCCTCCTTACCTGCTGCACCGTACACTCCCGCTGCTCAGCACTGGGGACGCCTAGGGCGGGCTTGGTGGGAAGGTGAGGCCTGGGGCTGATGAGGCTCGCAGGTGCTCAGGCCTCAACCTTCTCAGGAGCGGAGGGCGGAGGTCATGGTAGGAGGCGCCTCACCTGCTGAGGAGAGTCGAAGCAGCGCTCTCTGCTGGACATAAAGCATAGCCGACTGCAGTGCTCTGGTCAGGAGGGGGAGGGTCCAGAGAGCAGGGTGTGCCGCTGGGAAGGTCGTGGGAGGGGGCGGAGCCTGGCTACAGGAGGAGGGGCGTGGGCAGGCACCCAGCTGTGGGCGTCCTGGGGCTGCGTCATGGGAGGGGCGTGGCTGGGCCACAGCAGGGAGCGGGCCTGGGCTCATGAAGAGGAGGGTTGTAGCCCGGGAGCACCAGGATTGGGCACAACAGGCTGAGTCGCCAGAGGGGGCGGGGCCTGGCTACAGGAGGAGAAGCCCCATGGCCAGGCTCTTCAGCCGTGGCCGTCCTGGGGCTGAGTCATGAGAGGGGCGGGGCCTGGGTCCAGGAAGAGAAGCGGCGTAGCCCAGGAGCGCTAGGATTGGGCCCAACAGGGAGGGTTACGGGAGGGGGTGGAGCCTGTTCAGGAGAGATGTGGCCTCGGCTTTGGCGTACTGGGGCGGGGTCATGGGTGGGGCGGGGTCATGGGGCGGGGCCTGTCACAACAGGGGGTGGGCCTGGGTTCAAGAGAAGGAGGTGCACATCCCTGAGGCACCAGGATTGGGCACTTGGTGGGTCACAGCCCGGGGAGGGGCCAGGGCACCTCAGCTGTGGGTGTCCTTGGGCTGTGATGGAAGGGGCGGGGCCTGAGTTCTGGAGGAGGAGGGGTGTGGCCGGGGTGCAGCAGGATTGGGCGCAGCAGGGCGGGTCATGGGAGAAGGAACCTCTCAGGTGTGGGCGCCCTGGGGCAGTCAGGGTAGTGGCCAGCTCTGATCCAGCGGGAACGCCCTACCAGCCTGGTCTTCTCAGCCCTTTTGTCCCACTGGATAGAGGGTATGCAGGAGTCCAGCTCACCAGGGCAACTGACACGAGGAGGCTGGTGACAACAGCTGCTGACCACAGCATTGCCCGCCACAGGTCACAGAATCTTGCATGTGGTCACCCGACTCGGAAGCCTTGGTGGGCAACCCCAACTACAGTACCCAGAATTCTTGGGCTTACAGCCCGCGCCCAGGACTACAGTACCCAGAAGACTCTGCGTGTCCCAATTATAGAACACTAACCAGAATCCTTGGTGTGACCCCCCCACACACACACACAGAGACTACATTACCCAGAATATTATGCATGCCCCCCCATAGGCAGAAGCCTTAGCACACCCCTACCGCGGTACCCATAATCCTCCGTGTGACGCTGTCTCCCAGAATTGCAGTACCCACAAACTCTGTGTGCCTCACCCACAGAACTACAGTACCCAGAAACTTCAGCATGCCACCACCTCCAATCATGGTTCACAGTATGCTCCCCAGGACACCACTTCCCCCATGGCTATGGTACCAGGAAGGCTTCCTGTGCTTCCCACCACCACAAGGATCAAAATTCTTGTTGTACTCAGTGGTTTGCAAAGGAATAGATTTAATACACCCCACACATAATTTATAGGATTATTTTATATTTACCCAAAAAGTCAAATGCAGAAGAGTGCAAGAGATCTGTCCATGTGCTGGAGACCTAAAGAATCCAGCCAAGTTTTGGAGCCCACAGGAGTGTCCTGCACAAGTTCAGCCAAAGGCCTAGACCCCACAGAAATGTCCTCCATGAGTCCACATCAAGAGCCCTGCACTGGGAAGCCCCAAAGGCCAGTGGTGATTTTAGAAAGTCTGTGCTAGTGAGATAAAGGATTTGTGCCAGAAGGCTAAGGGATCTACACTGGAGCCAGGAAGCAACACTCAAACCCAAGACCGGAGCTCCCCAAAGAGAACAGCAGCCATCCTCCATGACAGCGAGGTCCACAGCTCCTTCTCCAATGAGAACAGCCAAGTTCCTATAGGAAAACCTGCCGCAGCAAGCTTCTCTAGGAAAATCAACAGCATGCATCTTCTCCTCCTAGTCTCCTTTTGTGCCATTGGCAACAATCCTCAGGTGGGTCTTCCACACCCAGAACCACAGTCTGTTCAGCTGGGGATTCCACTTAAATTGCCCATTAGTCAATTCACCACAGTAACCATAATCCTACGCATGCACACACCTGTACCGCAGTAGCCTTAAGTATCACTGTGACACCCCCCCACCCCCACCCCTGGCTTCCAGGATACCAGACAATTCCACATCTGGCACTGCGGTACCCAGAAGCCCTCCCACAACGGGCCCCAGAATCCTCTAGGTACTCTGCAAGGACTAGGTACCCAGAATGATTCCCAAGGACTCTGCTACCCAGAATCCTCAGTGTAACCCTTACAAATACTGCAATACCCAGAAGCCTCCCCGTGACTGTCCTGAGAAATATGATACCCAGAACCTTCCATAGCCCACAAGATTTCAGTACACAGACTCATCAGTGTACCCCCTTAAAGAGGAAGGTACTCTGAATCCTTGTCAGATTCCCTCAAGAACTAATGTACCCAGATTCCTGAGACATGCCCAGGACTATGGTATGCAAAATCCTTGGTGTGTTTTCAGTCCCCTCCCCCCATGGAATACAATATCCTCAATCCTCAGTGTGCCCCATGGGATTACAGTACTCAGAGCTTTTGGCACGACCCCCCACACACACACACACAGTACAGTACCCAGAATCCTTGGTATGGCCCATTATTACAGTAAATAGGAACCTCAGCCAGTCGCTGTAGATTCATTGCCCAGGGGCTAAGGATGGCCATTTGCTTGTGTTTATTGTGAGACCAAAGTGACTCCATTTTGCTTATGTGAAACCAGAATGACTCCACTTTTGCCCAAAATGGAGTAGTCTCCTTTGTCCTCTCACATTAATGATTAAAATGTGCTTGATCTAGGACAAAAGATACAATCTGTAACAAACCAAAGTTC